>BMAV01000737.1:0-12094 GCA_019973955.1 Trichonephila inaurata madagascariensis
AGAATAAATAATAGTGGTACTGGGCTTTTTTCATAATTTATCGATCATGTCAGACTTAGGCACTAAGAGAGATAGAGATAAAGAGAGAAAATTGGACTCCGATGACAAAAGAAAAAAAAAGTGTTAAGAGTTGAATCCAAACAGGTTTTAAGTTCAGGTATGATGAAATTTCTAGGGTAGACTGAATCTGGTAGTACAGAATCAAATTAATCGGTTCCTTCGACTTCTCAACAACATTTATCCGTATCCGAGTCTCCGTTGATTTGGAAGTTACTCCAGATGCACCGACATTGTACTGAAAGCGAAAATAGGAAAAGAAATAGGATCAAAAGCTTGCCAATCATAATCTGATGCTGAGATTTCTGTGTTCACGTTGAGTAACATAAATCACAATTAAGAAGAAGGATTGAGATAAGTTCTTCGCCTGTGAACAGAGATACCAGTGACGTAGTGAAACAAGCATTTTCCAATTTTGACCCGGGATTGTATACTTTTCCTATTACAAATGCTCACCGGTCATGATGCAGTTCAAAGAAAATAATGTTTAATTATGAAGGCGGGGGTCAACCTATACAGTCTGTCAAAAGCCAGTGTGAAACAGACTTTTTAAATATTATGATTGATTCTGTGATAAGCAATATAGATTCAAGATTTATGTCTTTAAATCAACATTTTGAAAATTTTGGTTTTCTCAATGACTTAAACAAGCTAAAAAATATTTCAAAAGAGTAAATACTGAAAAACTGCCCAGATTTACACAGTCCTGCAAGTAGGTGAGAATATGAAGTTATATGAAGGATTACAAAATATGATCCCAAATTTACCCAACACCATAACATACGTAAAACATCTGCTCCAGTACGTCATAGAGAACGATTTCAAAGAAAATTTCCCAAATATTTATATCATCTTTTGAATTTCATTAACAATACCTGTAATTACCACTTCTGCTGAAAGGAGTTTTTCAAAATCAAAATTGATAAAAAAAATTATGTAAGGAATACAATGAATCAGGAAAGACTTTCAGTTTTGGTGGTTTTATCTTTTGAAGCAGTATAACATCTATAAGATAAATTACGAAACAATCATCAAGGATTTCAGCAAAACTAAAAGTAGAAAATTTCTATTTCTTTTTGTCATTATTGTTTAATGTGCTAAAGAAATATGAGTGAAAAGTTTGATTTTTTTCTTTATGAATAAAAAAATTGGTTTTCTATTTTATAAACCCTCTTCTTGTGCCATCAGAGGGCCTCGCGAAATGTATCTAGCCCACTTTAAGTTTAGGTCTCGCGCCGCCACTGTTCATACCTCTGGAAAATGGATTATTCTGAGGAACTATAAATATTAAAAACTATAGGTATTGAAACTGCACAAAAGCTGTTAAACATTACATAAATTGTGGTGATGGTGAGACTAATCCCCATCTGATCTAGTGAAACTAGACCAGATCCATAAATAAATCTGCACAAAGTCTAAGAACAGGGGGGAAAACAGCCTCCCACAGGAAAACCCCAGACATTGCAGAATGTGCTGGGAAAAAAAGGACGATTCATTTTTGGAAAATTGAGAATTTTCCCCTTTGTCCCTTCAAAATTTAATCAAAGTGACCAGCCGAAAATCACAAGAATGCCGTCTGATAAGATCTAAAACCCCTAGAAAAAATATTAGCAGACCCAAGGTTTCCCTTGAAATACCATGGGTGTACAGGAAGGACAACCCAGGTTCACATATTATTCTTTAGCCCGGGTAGATCTGGGTCGACGGGGACCATGTGGTTTTCCCGGATCCATAGAATCACTGGCAGTTTCCCCTTCGCAGGTTCATCGGCTACTTCTTCCCGGGGAAATCCATGAAAGGGCCCCATTTAGTGGATGGGGTGCCGATCGATGATGGAAATTGATAAATGTGGATGGAGGATCGGCTGTCTGTCGGGATCCTTGACATAAATTGTTGTTAAATTATCAAGCTACTATACTTTACATATGTTTTTTTTTTGGGGCCAAATGGGGCCCACTTTTCCCTAAGGGCCCGGGGCCCAAAATTTTAAGACGTTCCAGGCACACGTTATTTTCCCATTTTCTTCCCCATTTTTACTTTGGTGAAAAACTTTTTTTTAATTTTTAAACTTAGGCCCTAAAAGCGGTTGAAGTACTGCTGAACTCGATCACAAAAGTTTCTTTTTTAAAAAATAATAATAATAAGTAATCCAAACTGAATCATTTCACTTTTTAAAAACTGTTATTTGTGTGTGTAAAGGGGAAAAAAAAAAAAATTATTAAATTTTTGTCGAACAAAAAAATCTAATTTTTGATAGAATAAAAAAAAAAATTTTCACCCCTTTTCCCTTTTGGGAAGGATTCACAATCAAGCTTATCAAATTTACTTATCAAAGAGCCAAGGAAAACTAGGTATTAGCAGGGGTTCGAATGTTCTTGAACTTTGGATTTATTTAAATAGTGAACTGGGGTGTTTTCAGTAGTGAAATGGATCTACGATCGTTTTATGATGTACATTCGAAAGCTATCAGGTAATGGAATTAAATTTCCCATATCATAAAAAAAATTTCACTGACAACCGCAGGTTTTGGATATGAAGAAAAAAAAAAAAACCAAGAAATAATTACTCAAAGTATGGTCTGTAAAAAATATTCGACTTTTTCCAAAGAATACTTGAAAATATGAAAACCAAAACAAGTAATGATTGTTGAAGGTGTGCCTCTTTATACTAAAAACAAACTAGAAATAAAACAAATTCTGAACTATTTATGTACATTTTTTTTAATTTTTAAGGATCACATGAGAGACAGAAGCATGTTCGTTGATGAATGGTAACTCTTATTAAACATATTTGAAATAGTTCATTTTATCTTTCGGTTATCATTACTTAAAGAAAGAAGATTTCACACACACACACACACAAGTATAACAATATATGAATAACAATCCATCTGCAGCAAATATTGAAGATACCAATTTAAATACAAATGGGGTTTTTTTGTACATAAAAAATTACACAAGTTTTGTCAGGGAAGCTCATGAAGAATGGTTCAACTTACTTAACATTTTACATTAGAAATTTACCTTAAGATTTATTATGTCTTCCGACCATTACCCTCTTCAAGAGAAATTTCTCTAAGCTAAATTCCAGTCATTTTATAATCTCATTTTGGCCCTCCTTAAAGAGCAGTGAATATCTTCAAAGAGTGAGAAAAAACAACAAAAGTTTTATTCCGTTTGTAATATAACACTTGTGAGAAAAGTCATTTTCATCTATCACTTAAAAATTCGGAACGTATTCATTTTTCAATCTTGCTGTCACATCTTTGGAGCAAAAAAATCCCCAATTTTATATCAAACAGGAAAAACAGATTCTCCTAATATGTGAAATATTTAAGAATGTTTTAGTTATTCTACGTGTGAGTACTTTTAACGATTTTGTAGTAGTTAAAATTCTTAAGAAGATTTGTATCTGTAAAATCCCTTATAATTTTTGTTATATGTGAAATACATGTGCATTACACATGAAGATAAATTGCAAAACTCTTCGATAATTATTTTACAAATGTGTTCTCATCTCTTCAGAAAATTCACAATAATCATTGGAATTTAAAATTAAGAATCCACGAAAAGTACTGCCACCCATTTTCCTCAGACTGATTTCTAGTAAAAGAACATTTTATATGAGTAACACTTTTAAAAGTCGTTTATTACAAAGAAAATTGGTATAAAATGCATTTACTGGTCTCAAATCATTGTGAGATCCTTAGATTTCATTCAATTAAGACTTTCGGTACTAAAACCCGTCTTTAACTATTTCTTTTTCCAAATTCATAGCTTCCTTTAATTTTTTTTTATTGTGAAATATCAGCTTTTGTGTCATCAAATATTATTTTATCAGTTAAAAATAATCTATATAAATAAAAGTGAATGTTTGTGTGTGTCTGTATGTCTCTTATGCCTTCTTAAGCCGTTCATCCGATTGTGATGAAACTTTGGGGAATGGGTGGACGCATATCCACGAAGGTTTCTAAGTTAGTAAAATTGACTACTAAGCAGCGTTTACTTGGGGCTTAAGAGGGGCGTTAAGAATATATATTCCCGTTTTTGAACTATTATTAGACCTTCAAACTTGAAAGTCCGGTGAATATATTCCTTTCGAGGATTAAGAGGGTCCCTACAAAGGGGTGACAAAGAAATAAATCCTAAAAGAGGCGTTGCGGATGCTTAAAAGCGGTGTTAGATAAATATTCCTGTTTTTAAACTACTAGACATACAGTAATGAAATTTGGTATGTATGTCTCTGTTGTTGAATTAAATAAGGTTTGATGAACCGGATCATACAGAAATCAACTCTCAAAGGTGGTTACTGGAGCTTTTAAATAAAAATTCCGTTTTGATGTATTAGATTTAGGCTTGGAATTTGACAAGAATGTTTATTTTATTGAGTAGAGATCCACTAAAATGGGCTGTGTGGAAATTAGGGGGGATTATAAGATAGTATATAAAAGGTAATTCTACTTCAATTTTAAAAGTTATTATTTGGAAGTTCTGTTCTTTTTATATCAAGAATTATATATAAGAATATTTTTCAATACAATCGAATTCTTAATGTTAAGATGTTAATAATTTTTCATATATAAACTGTATATATTCATATAACATCACGAAATACTCATCGAAGCGAGCGGGTAATTCTAATTTAAAAATATCTTTCAATCCAACTGGTAATATCTATGTTTTGATTTGAATGCTGGCTTTACAATACTTTTAATTTAGGAAAAATTTTAAATATATTTTTCTTTCCTTTTTTATCCCATCTTAAATTAAATATTTAATAAACCAATCACCTGGATACTACTTAAATTAAATACTGAAAATAATAGTATTAAACTACCTGTTATAGTTATCTCATAGTAAGCTGTAACTATCCTTTTCTACTTCTTCCTCATTGAATTCTGTTTTTATTTTCTTTTTCAAAAAGCCACTGAGCATTGCATCAGAAGTTTGAAATTCTGTATTTTCCAGCGGTGATTCATTCGGTTTAGGTTTCACTGTAACAGGAAAATTCTTTGCCGTAAAGTAAGGTTCACTCTTCGGATTTGGAGAACTAAATTCATCCGTTGCCTTCAGAGAGAAATTTTGTTTTGAACCATTTATTTGTAGGTCCACGTCTTTTCGTTTGTCGCGCTATACGTTGATCGTTATGTATAAGGTTTCTATTATTCTGAACAAGAAGAATTCTCTTCGAACTTTGAGTTCTCTCAATTCGGCTTGGCTAGCATTCTTATTGTGCGTAAAATATATTTCGTTGATTATGTTGTGTCGATTAAATACGTTTCACATTTCTCTGGTTCTGCATCAGAAGATTTTTGTCTTATGGTTTGAGGTTGCGCACTCTTTTTTGCAGCAATTTCACTTCTGTTGTTCTTAATACCTGAAGGGAACATTTTAGTCTGTTTTTTCTTCAATTTGACTAAAAGATTTTGAATTATTATTATTACAGGAAGTACCAGAAACATTGATATTATTTTGATGTGAAGGATTTCTATCAACTTTAGAACAGGTCCGTATTCAGCTATCTTTGTCAAATGTTTGTTTTGTATTGACACTGATCTCCAGTTCTTGAAACGCAATTTTTAGCATTTTCAAAGAATTGATTGGGTTGTTATCTTCAGAGGAACAGTATTCCTTTCTTGTTGCATCTGCGTCTTCTGAGATTGGTATTTACTTTCTCAAAATCTGTATTTTTTCGTATTTCTTCAAGGCAGGCATATATTGAAGCTTGATATTCAAATTTTAACCAAATGTAAATACTTTATTTTGCTTGAGAGTGATTATGTTAAAAGCCACTTCATGAATTTTTTTTCCTCTACTGAATCTTTTTTCGGCATATTTTTCATTGAATCCTTATATGTTCTAGAACTTTGAGCAATTTCATTGATACCTTCAGGAATGGCAATAAAGCCGCTTTGTAAGTTTTCTCCTGGGATATCATCATCTAAAATGAATTTCCTCAAATGAATAATATCTTTTTTAAAGATGGAGGAATTAATTTGATGAGGTAAAGAGATAATTCCGATTCTCGCTCAGAAATTCTGAATTCTGTCACATTTTTCTGAAGAGGAACTTTTTATTTTGATCTGTTCGGGATTTCGGAATGCTTCAGTGAAGAATATGCCGAGCCCCTTCTATTTTCAGGAAACGTGCATATTTGCGTGGGCTTCCTGATATTATTCGAGCTACACACAGCACCAGACGAATCTTTATTGTTCAACTGAAATTTAAAAAATATATACATATTACTAAGATATTTTGGGCTAAGAAAAGTATTGCCCATTTTCATTACTGGTTAAAATTTAATATCAAATTCTCAATCAAAACTAATTATTAGTACACATAATTGCATAAATGCCCCTTGGAGAAAACCTAAACTTTTATTTTATTAAAAGTTCTAAAAATAATGAAAACGAAGCTTAAACTATTTATATGTTCTTGTCATTTTACACACATTACAGGTATTTCTGTGTTTTGGTAGAAAAACATTGTTAGAAAAAGGAGGAAGAACTATTATAGTTATTAATGATGGGAAAGGGGATCCAACTTCAGAGTTCCCACATGCCATATATGACCAGTAGCGCACACAGAATTTTTCAAGGAGGAGGGTCCGGGATTTGAAGTTCACCATTCTTGTATCATGCTATTTTGATTTTGTCGATTTTCAGGAACAAAGGCTTACCGGTAAAAAACTAATTATTGAATAAATAATTAGCATTAATTAATAAAATTAATCATTAATAACAAATATTTAATTAAAAACGTATTATATATTTAGAATTATAACCAATCGGAAAAATAAAGGGTTTTGGGGGGGTCCGGCCCCCGGATTTGGTGCCACTGCATATGACATATATCTCCTCATACTTTAGATTTTCAAAATACAATTTGATCTATGAATCTTAGAATTTAATATTAATATTGAAGCCTTTTTAGAAATTATTATGATAAAATAACATAAAAAAAAGTAAGTCCCAAATTCCCACTTAGAACAACAAAGAAAAATTTTTTTGTTAGCTACTTTTTAAATGGTTACAATTAATATAAATATGTATATACATAGGACAAATCCCATTTAAGTGGTAATTAATTCTAATTAAAAATCATCAAAAATATCTTTGTCATCCCAAAAAAATCATGTATAAAAATTTCAGTTCAACTGAATGCAAAAAGTGAGAAAAAAACCTTTTTGTTTTGACACAAATCTAAAATGATGCCCCGTGACTGTATTTTTTAATTCTTTAAATAATTATTTTAATAATTAATTTTTTTTTTTATAATTAAATTATTGTATCGTCATCAAAATAATCATGTATATAAAATTTCGGCTCAATTGAGCACTTTAAAATTATTTATTAACGATTGAAACCACCAAGATAAATAAATAAATAGAGAGTGTAAGCTAATAGTAGAATTCAAAAGTAGTGATCAAAGTTTCACTCAATCTTGCTCAGCAATCAAAGAGCAACCAAGGTATTGGCTATGAAGTGTAGCTCGTTCTCCGATTGATTGAGTAAATATTTTTCGCCCAGAATAACTTCCATAACACACATACGTTTGAGTTAGATTTAACCCCACTTTCACCAATGATCTTGATCAGTGAATATTTGTAACCTGCCTGATTGGGACAGGTTTGATTATTAGAACTTGGGGACTTCTCTCGCAAGCCCCGGCGCAAAATACTAAAATTATTCAAAAGCAGACTAAATTTAATAACTTAATCATATTTTGTTAACTTTTTTGTTGAAAGGTAAGGTAGGTTGGAGAAAGACATTAAATATTATTGCGTGTTCAGAATTTTTTTGCTTTTAGTTAAAACAATGTTCAACATCTGATAAAATAGTAAATGAACTTTTATTTGTTTGCTACTAGATAAAATATATGAGATATATTTTTAACGATGTTCTACAGAAAGGTAAACAATATGGAATGATAACACATGGATCAATAAGTCCGAGACTAACAATGAAAACAACTTTTTTTTGCAAATTTTTTATTCATCAACATAATCCCCTTTGGGGTTTTGATACAATCGTTCAACGCTTTTCCAATTTTTCAATACCATGTTTATAAAAAAATTATCTTTCCTTTCCCAAAATAAGCTTCAGTTTCAGCGATGACCTCCTCATTTGAGCTAAATTTTTTTCCCCTGGAGCATTTTTTAAGATCAGCAAAGACCAGTAGTCACTGGGGGCTAAATCTGGGGGAGTATGGGGTGGGGAAGCAGATCAAAGCACAATTCGTTCAATTTTGCCATTGTTTTTATCGACTTGTGGCAGGGGGGCATTGTCTTGGTGAAAAAGGATTTTTTCTCTGCATGTGCGGTCGTTTTTGCGATTTCCTCCTTCAAACGCACCAACAAAATCAATATAATAATCACTGTTAATCGATTTACTTTTTCGAGGTAGTCATGAAAATCACGCCATGCGTATCCCAAAAACTGACGCCATGACTTTTGCCAGCTGACTGCTGCGTTTTTCCCGGGCGCTTCGGACGGCTTTCGCCAGCTGTGCGCCACTCAGATGACTGCCGCTTCGACTCTGGGTGTAGTGATGTATCCATGTTTCGTCCATGGTCACGTAACGACGCAAAATCTTTTGTTGCGAGTAAATAGCGATAAACAGCTTTCTGAATCATCGACTCGTTGCTGTTTTTGTTCCATCGAAACAATCGCGGCACCCACTTGGAAAAACCTTTTCATGCTATATTTTCATGGAGGATGGGAAATACACTTCCATATGATATCTGTGTCATCTCAGCAATCTCACGGAGCTTCATTTTTACGATCTTTCATTAAAATTTTTTGTCACTTCACTACATTTTCCGGTGTAACGGCTTCCACAGGTCTACCCGAGCGTTCCGCGTCATTTGTGTCGGTACGACCACGTTTAAACTCGGCAAACCACCGACAAATCGTTGCTTTTAGGACAAGAGCCCGGGTAACATTTTCAATCCATTGTTTCGCTTGCACGGTGTTTTACCCTTTAAAAAAACAATGTTTTATCAGAACACGAAACTCTTTTTTTCCATTTTTAAACAAACTACAAAACGACTTTACCCCAAACCTCGATAACTCAGCTGTTTCTGGTCCGATCGACTTAAAATTTTGACACGTTTCAAGCAAGGTTGGGGACTCTAGAAAGACCTGGTTACTGGTTTACTACGAGCGCCATCTCTGGGTTAGTCTCGGGACTTATTGATCCATGTGTTAATAAGTGTTGCCAAACGACAACAAAGAAATTAAGAGTTAAATTAGTTCTCTTCAGTTCATGCACCCACACATTCATTCATTATTGACTACTCTAGGAATTTTCTGCATATCGTTTTTTGTCCGTTTTTCGCGAAATCAAAAAATTCTCATCATTGGTGATTGAGTTACTGCTTGATTTTTTTTAAAAAGAAACCCATACATTTATTCAAAACTTACTTATCGCATATTTAAATTGAACTCCGTAGTAAAATTTACAAGGTGTTAACGTAAGTGATAGATAAATCTAAAAAAATAAAGCTTATGCATGCCATTACGTCATATCAAAGCTATTAATTTGAACTATTACATAATTGTAGTTGCATATGATACAGAAATTTTTTTTACAAGTCATAATGTCCATTAATATTACCTGAAAGTAAATCTTAAAACTAATTTAAATTTTTGAATTAAATCAAATAAAAAAAGGAAAAATTTTGTGAAGATTTCTATACTTTTTTTTGAAAGGATAGGCAACGGAAAAGAAGAATAAGTGTGTCAACGTAACTCTTAACCCCTAGATTTCCCAAGGAAGTTATTTTGTCTGCTTTTTAATTTCAATTAGAAGAACAATTACATATATAATGCACAACTTCTTTTTTTTGAATATACATTTTTTCAAGAGAAGTAAATTTTATTATTTTAATATTTACTAATAACTTGTTATATGACTGTAAATAATATAAAAATATTGAAAGTTAATTTTAAACTAATTTTCTTTAAAATTAATCATTCTTTCACAATGCAGTCTTTTTATGATTTTGGGCAATATAGGTTTTAAATACTAAGTTTCAGTCTCTCTCAGTGTTTTATCCTGACATAGCGCCCCCATCCGGTATATAAACCCAAAGCGTTGTGCCGGGGGGCCGGGGGTTGAATCTCGGAACTGGATGTTTGAAATGTTAGTATCTTTGCGGCTGGGGGTTTTTAAAAGCCGTCAGCCCAAAAACATCTCCAAAGGGTTGGGGGGAAGGTGGGAGACTCCTCCCCCCAAGGGGGTTTTTCCTTCAAAATGGGGTGGAACGGAAAATCGTTCTGTCACCTGTTGGTGCTCAAGGCCCCAACGACAGTTTTAAAAATCTAACCCCTTGCCCCCGATGAATTTCATGGGGTTGAAACTGACGCAGTCAGTAGGGGGCCTAAAAAAAACAACAGACATATCCCCCTGAAATATATTCAATTTTGAAATATTCTAGAGCAGGGGAAAAACACCCCGGGGGAAGGGAAAACCAACTGTACTGAAAAAGTTTTCTATATTTTGATCTATATTTGTGAACAAAGTTTTCCTTGTATAGAAGAGCACATGTAGAAACAAGTTGGCTGACATTAATTTGAGGGATGCTATGAGAATTTTACAACAAGCAGTCTCACTCCTGATTTAAAAAAAAAAAAATGTAGAAAAGTGTGATGAAGTACATTTGTGTCATTAAACAAATGTTAAAATTAATTGTGCTTGCAGCTATAGATATATTGAAATTACCAAAATAAATAAGTTGAATAAAACTGTCACGATGCTATATTTATTTTATATTTGTTGATTTTTCAATTCCTTCTATTAGCTCACACTCTCTATATATTTATTTATTTATTTATCTTGGTGAAATTTTCAATCTATAATAAAATACATTTTAAAGCTCTCAATTGAGCTGAAATTTTATATACATGAGATTATTTTGGATGACAATACAGTAATTTAATTATAATTAATAAAAATTAATTGATTAAAACTAATTATTCAAAGAATTATAAATGCAGCCACGTTGGCATCATTTTTGGAGACTTAGCGACCCTTTTGGCGACTTGTGTCAAAACTTGAAAAGGCTTTCTTTTCTCACATTTTAAAGCGCTCATTTCAGCTGAAATTTTCTGTACACTATTGTTTTGGGTAAAAATACGATAATTTAATTATAATTAAATAAAATTAATTGACTGAAACTAATTATTTAAAGAATTACTGATACAGTCATGTTGGTTTTTCATTTTAACCGGTTTACCGGTTTCTGACGCCATCTTACATTCGTCTTTATTGTTGTAACAATGTAACTTTTAAAACAAATACACAAAAGTTGGCATCGAAAACCTTTTTTTTAAACCAAAGTAGCCAAACAGGGTTTGCATTGTTACAACAATGCAGACAAATCATGCTCTTTTTTCAATTCCTCTACTATTAGTTCACTCTCTCCCTATATATATATATATATTTGTATCTTATTCTAATTTTCAATCATTAATAAAATATTTTCTATTCATCCACTTGAAGTAGGAATTGACTTAATTTTTTTTTATATTACTTGTTATGGTACAATTTACAACCTTTCTGAGATACAAATTTAACTTTTTAATGCTATCATTTTAAAATGGTGTGGCATTCCGGTATCCTCCGCTTCCCTGTCTTCCTTTCCCTCCCCTCTTCTAGAATCACTTTTATTATTTTTTAAAAACATAGCTTGAGAGTGCTCAAAACTAATTTTGAGTTGGTTACTAGAAGTTTTAGGAACTGATTTATACAGAAGTACCTAATCCAATCTATGGTTTTTCCGATAATTTAGATGTATTGATTATTTGACAGTTAGTTATTAAATAATGATTAAATATAACCTTTATATTAATTAGTGAATCACTAAATTACGGAGGGTATCAAAATTAGAACAGGAACAACCTACTTGCTACAAGATTAAATACTGTGTTTAATTTTATTAGAAAAGCAAAGAAAAAATAGTTCATTTCATTAATTATTATTTTAATTAATGATCTACTCCTAATTATAATATTTTCTATCTAATTTTAAAAGTTT
>BMAV01000739.1:0-203854 GCA_019973955.1 Trichonephila inaurata madagascariensis
AAAAAAACTAATTTTTGTAAGAAATTATCCGACATTATCAAAAATTTTTTATTGTGATACAACAATATCGTACACGTAACTAAAAAACTCGGTAAAAATATTAATTTGAAGCTGAAAAAAATATCAGAATAATCAAAACTGTCTATTTTAGTGTCCAAATTTATTATTTTCACTTAAATTAGACTTTTGAAGACACTTATTAAAGGCAAAAGGTCTTAATTTAGTGTTGATAAGTTACAGAATAATCTAAAAAATAAAAAAAGGGGGAAAATAAACAAAGTGGAATACTAATATGTTGCTACTGATCTTTTGCAACAGATAATCATATTTGGAAAGGATTTTATAAACATAGGAAACATATAATTATCTTTTTTTTAAAATCATAAATGATATGGGGATATTCACTATCTTAAAAAAAAAAAAAAAAAATACGATTATAATAACTGTTCTAGGAATTATTTGTAAGTATGACCTTTAAAGAAACCATGTTAAGTTTTAACAAAATATTGTACCCAAAATTTAAATAACGTATACACATATATGTGTATTTATAAAAAGGGAAATATATTATAAGTAAAATAAAACGTGTTTTCCAAACATATTTTATTAAAAATCTATCACATGTATTTTATATTGGAGTAAATAGAAATTGGGGTTTTTTTTGTTTGTTTTTTTCGGATTATATATTACATAAAAGTCAGAATATGTATTTTTCAATAGGAAAAAAAAATTTCCGTTGCTTTTAAGAGAACCTTTTAAAAACAACGTAACAAGTAAAATTAAACAATCAATTGTTCTTGAAACGTTCTTTATTTCAAGTAGTTTGTTTTCGGACACCATATTGATTTGGTATGATAAATTTCTATTTTTAACTTCTGTCATAGATCTGTGTGTTTTGTGAAATCTAACAGTAAAAAGTTGATGCCAAATATTTTTTCCCTGTTAATGTTTCAAGACGGATGCTATAAAAGTAATGTAAAATTAACGAACTTTTAGTCAGATAAATCCGGAGGGAAGAAAAAAGAAATTAAAAAATTAAGGACGCATAAATTTTCATTTTTATTCTACAAATTAAAAATTTCTGAAAAATATTTTATTTACTTATTAGATTCGAATTTCCTTTTCCATAGTTTTCAGTAATGTTGAAATTTACCAGTTGCCCAAATTATATTTTTCTTTTTAAAAATTTAAAATTTTAAATTGGTTTTCAACATTAAAAAATTCCAAAAAAAGTATATAGTAAAAAAATTTTTAGTGTACTTTTTAAAACAGAATGGCAAAGAATATGCACATAAAAACTTGCTTTTAATCTTCGAAAATTCCTGCTTAATAATTATTTCACATATTTAATAAACGCAAAAATAGTTATTGTTATTTTTTTGAAAAATTACTATAATTTTAAATATATATATATATATATATATATTTAATGGGTTTTTTTTCATTTTACTTTGCCTAATTCTACTTTTCTTTGAATATTCCAAAATCGTTTTTCAGAAAGGTTAATTAATTTTTTTTTCAAATAAAATGTTTTATATGAATTTTTTTCAAAAAAATCTTATTTCATTTTATAAAAAAAAATATTTTTACATGCTATGATTATAAAAAATAATTTTTTTAAAACACACAATTAAATATATGATTTGATTATATTAACAAAAATGTACAACATGGTTTCATAATTATAAGCACATTGGGCCTTAAAAATGACAATGAATTTTGACACTTTCCATTACACTAAATTCCATGCTGAAATGATAGTATAAAGCGTTTTAAATTTTAAGTATGCAAATTCAGTTAATCTATTATAAGCATGTAGGCCACAACTCTCGATTATTACCTGCGTTGACATTTAAAGTAGTCATTTGTCCTGGATTGTGTAGGGATTATTTGGGATCTTAATGGATAGCCCCGGGTTCAATATTAAAATTTTTAAAAAAATGCCCGAAATTTTTCAAATATTCTTAAACCCATATTAGATGCAAAAGGGATAAAGAAGGTTCATTTTGGTTTTTTAAATATTGTTTAGGGCAGTGGTCATCAACTGTGTTCCGTGAAAAAACACATTTTATTTTAAAGACATGTTTTTTTGGGGAAAGTAAAAAAAAAAAATTTTCGGGTAGAATAGAAAAAGAAGAGATAGAAAAGAAAAAATATTAGAAACTTGCAATTTTAACTTGGGGGGGTTATTTTTTTAACCTTTTTCATTTTATAAATATAAGATAAAAATTGGAGAATCTTCATTTCGTGTTCAAATAGTAAACGGCTACTACATTTTTATTTTCAAATTATCTTGTAGTTCCTTCAGATTTACTGCACAAATATTTTGATAATTGTATAAGATAAAGTAAATAAATATTTTATTGCATTTGATTTTATTTTTTTTTTTATCTTTTCATTTTGCATCATTATCATCAAAATTCTTTTATGTTAATATGATTAAGTGTCTGTTTTCTTAGCATGAATACAGCATATAATCTTCTCCAAACATTTTCATTTATCAAAGTTCTTCAAAGAAAAAAAAAAATTCTTGTCTTTCATATTGAAAAAAATTTCTTCAGTCGCCTGATAAAAGCCGATAGCAGTTCAACTAAAATATGATTATTCATGATCTTTAGAGAGTATTCATTGATAATTTACCACACACACACACATAAAATTAAAAGGGTTCTAATAACAATAGCTATACCTTAAATTAAAACAAATCGTAGCTTTATTTATTAGGATATTTTTACTTTGTGGGCAGTAATAAATGAACAACTCTATAATGATGAAATGCTTAATGTATACCTCTTCAAACTGTTAGATAATTCTCAAAAAAAAAATTGTGAATTTTCAAAAATTTTTTTTTTTTTACAATTTTTCACACAGGCGATTTGAAAGAATATTTAATGTAACCCAGCATTTCTTAAACTGTAGGGTGCGCCTATCTAAGGGGGCGAGTATATCAAAACTTCGAAAACAAAGGATTATTTAAAAAAAAAAAAATTGTTAATTTTCTAAAAGGAAACAAAACAAAATACATTCTGACATAATAAAAAATAAAATACACATTTACTAGATATAATACACTTATAATTGTATCAGTATTGCACAAAGTATTTCATAATTAATTTATCAGTACTAAGTTAAGAACAAATTGAATAATACAAAATTTAATACTTATCTGGATAATTTGTACAGTTTATAATTAAAGTCGTGTAGTAGTTTTACGGCAAAGTATATTAGGTATTATTGAATTCAATACATTGTTATTGTATGGAAAAAAGGAAGGGGGTGCGATAAAAGTTATAGTCGAAAATTGAGTCACAAGTATAGAAAGCTTGACAAGCACTGACTTAACACCTTTTTTTCGATGAAATATTTAAACTTCCTCGAGATTTCCCTTTAGTTTTGGGTGATCCACATTTTGCAAACCAGGCCGTAGACCCTTTTAAGGATGCCAATGGGTATTCTAGATTCTACAAAATATGACGCATTTAAGATTGATTCATCAATGAATAAATGATAGTTTAAAAAACTAAACAAGAATGCTTTTATTGTAGATCGAACTAAAAAATAAATAAATAAATTATAGTTTAAAACCAAAACACACTATTGCTTTAATCGAACTGTAAAATTCTAACATAAGAATAAAAGGAATAACGAGAAAATCGATGTCATTATGGTAAAAGCGTGGTGTGTGTGCCTTGTACTACATTTTTACACTAACTCAACATTTCGGAATAGAACTAGTAAGAAATATAGCAATTTATATAGAGAACATCCCATACTTTTACCCCAATTACATTAATTTTCTAGTTAATCATTTTATTCTTATATTCAGAATTTTTTTTTCTTCACTTTTTAGTTCCATTAAACATAAAAGCGTGTTCTTAAGTTGTTTTTTAGATTACAATTTATTTAGTTCACATTTTGTTTTTATGTCATGTCAATAGCATATTTTACTAAATAAATCTTTTTTAAATTTAATGGTAGAAAGCCGTTTGAATTTCGCATTATGTGCTTTTGATAAAACTTAGGCTTATTAATGAATTCATTGTTTTATTCCAACTATGGAGTTCGAGTAAGTATGTTGTTTATTTCCGGTATTGGATTAAATGTGTGAATATTTTGACGATTTTAAATACTCATACAATTATTTTACATTAGAATTCCTTTAAGTTAGTATTTAAGTTACTGAGAAATCAATTTTTTTTATTATAAATTTTTTTGTGTGAATCTTGAAGCTGAAATGTCAATACTTATAAGCATTTTAAATTAAGGGCAACAAATACAATTACTGATTTTGTTTTGTGCATCTGTAAATTATTGAAAAAAAAAGAGACCCAGTATTTTTTAAGATATATATTTACTATATATCAACGACACAAAAGTAGAAAATGTATGTAGATAACAAAAAAATATAAAACATATAAACAACAACAACAAAAAAAAAACATAATACAAATAAAACATATAACAACACAAAAAACGAAACACAACAACACAAAATTGCAACATAACAACACATATTTACACTATATAATATTCATATAAATATATTATAATGCTCAATGTATTTTATAATTTATCAGTACTAAATTCAGAACACCCGGCTGGGTGGCGTGGTTGATTTGTCTCTGGTCTTCTGTGTCTAAGGTTGCGGTTTCGACTCCGGCTCGCCGTGTAGGGCAGCGATGCACGTTAAATCTGTCGAGAGCTGAAACGTCCTCCGGTTGGTGTGGTGTGGTAGTTAGGAGAGGAGGTGCCACTCAGATGTCGTCCACGTCACTTGACCATGGTTCAAAATTACGGGGTCCGTCGTCAAATGCCCTCGTGTGCGACAGTAAGAACAGTGCGACGTTAATATTCACTCACTCACTCGATCCCGGCTCAAGTCTGTGGATTTTCATGATGCAGAAAATCGACAGCAGCCATGTCGTATAATTATACGGCATGTAAAAGATCTCTAGAGTGTCTTTTTGGCTTGGGTGCTCTCTGCAAAATTAAATCCTAGTACAAGTTCGCATCGTCAGAGCTCAGGTGCTTCCCTCTAGGGAGGAAATTGGGCGTCAAAATTACTTGCGGCGATTGGTTTCCTCCTATATGGTTCAGCACTAAAAAGATATTCCAGCTTCTGGGAAATGTATTAGGTCTGCAATGGAAAATCTCCAATCCGCAACCCATTATAGTAATAAAAAAAAAGTTCAGAACATGTTTAACAATTATTTGTGACTCCCATGGGCTTGTAATATACATAATTATATACTAAATTTCATACTTATATCTTGATCATTTGTCGGTTTATAAGTAAAGTCTCATTGTAGCTTTAGGGTCAAAATAAATTATTATTCCATTCAATACATTGTTATTTTATGGAGTTGAGTTGAGTTGAGTTTGGTGTTTTATGCGCAAGAGCCAGTTTTGGGTATACTGCCCCAAACATTTATAGGTCTGTGGTCTGGACGGGAAAAGAAGAAATTGGATGACAAGATGGAGGGTCGAAAATAGAGAAGGATCACTGGGGTACCCCGGGGTCGTGACACCCGTGTTTACCAAAGATAGTAAACCCTTGGAAAAAGGAAAATATCACTAGGGTACCTCGGGATTGTGACACCCGTACCCACCTAAAGAAGGTGAGCCCCCTGAGGGGGTTATTGTATGGAGGGGGGCAAGATAAAAATTATGATTGAAAATTGGGTAGCAAATGTTGAAAGTTTGAGAAGTCTTGATGCAATCTAATAATTGATTATGCGTGTTAAATCTAAAGAAGTTATAAATTTTCTTTATAGAAAGTGTAACATTCTATAGTTCTCAAATAAAATTCATTGTAATATGTATTGCACGGAAATTATATAATTAGAGTTAATAAATTAATTGCAACTCGATTCTCATGAATGTATGGAAAATGTTTATGAAACAAAAAGATTTTAATCTAAAGGATAAAAATATTTTAATTCATTTTAGAAAATTAGACATTTTTTATACTCAAAGTAAATTGTTCCTTAAAATATGTTGAAATTTTTTTCTGATACTAACGTAAAATTTCCACAGACGACTATTAAGTAAATAATAATTAATTAAATATGAAGTGTCGTCAAAATAAAGTAGAATTAGCAACTCTGACAAGAAAACAATGACTTTAAGCCTCAATAATTTACAAAGCACTTTTGAAATTAATTTCCAGTCCTTATATAAAAATATATGTTTTTTTATCTATAAAGTATGTAATTTATAACATATTTAAAGTTATTTCTAGTCCTTATATAAAAAATATATGTTTTTTTTATCTATAAAGTATGTAATTTATAACATATTTAAAAGTTTATCTTAAATATATCCGTTATTTCAATTAATATAAATATATAAAATATTTCAAAATTCCTATTTTAATGTATCTTACTAAAACCTTTTTAAAAGCATTACCACTCCTCTGAGACATAGATGAGTGGTTCTTAATTGGTGTTCTGTCACTAAATATGCATATTTATCACTTTATATGGTGGTTGTATTTATCAAAAATTTTGCAAAAATATAATATAATTTTTCGTGATTGGAAAAATGTTAAAATCATTGTATGTATATTTAAGCAAAATTTGTTATAATAATACATCATTAAAATCTTCAAAAAGCAGCAAATAAATATTTAAAAATCGTGACAGAAAATTCATATAAAAAGCACAAGGAAAAATATTTAACCAAAGTTTCATTTTTATAGGACAATAATAAAAAGTCGAAAATACAGATATTGTGTTTAGCTCTGTTCCTAGATTTAAAACGAATTATCTAACTTATATGAAAGCAAAATGCGCTACAGAAATAAAAATACCATAAAACACAATTTATAAAATAGAAAGTTTATTTTAAATACAGAGGTCGTGAAACATTATTCAAAATGTAAGAGTCGTAAATTTTGCAATATAATAAGAGAATTGAGTATATGTATTAAAAAACAAGCTGATATTAAGTTTTATAAACATTCACTTAAATTTGTGAATTTACATAAAAGACAGACCAGAAAATGCACTTAATGACCTGATATATAAAGAGTAATGCTTTTTAATGCCAAAAAGCATGGTTTGATCATTCAAAACCTTGAAACAAGGTTTAGCACAAAAATGTTTTAATTGCCCTTTTTTGCTTGACTGTATGCTTTGTCGAGAACAAAGCATTGTCAAAGTATAAACATTTCCGCTCTGAAAAATATAAGAATAATGGCTGCCAGACAAATGTAAATTGAAACAATTAAACAATTTAATTTAGTTTTACATGCATTTACAGAACAAAAATGCGGTATCACTTAAGTTTTCATTTGTTATTATACAAAATTTTAAAGCTGTTGCAACTAATATAATAATGTGCTTGTAACAGAATGAGCAAAATTATTTAGACAAACTCAATTCATGATAAGAATTTTTGGCAAAGTTGGAGTCCTTGTAGTAATTATGAAATAAATACTGGAAGCCATTTTGAAAGGAGCGTTACTAAATGTTTAATTGTTTTCAATGTATATTTAAGTTATTGAATAAAACTGCATTAGTGTTCACAATCAAATACGAAAAAAACGACATTTTTATAGTATTACATACATTTAAACTCCACACCTTGATAAATATTTATTACATTTAAATAACAAAACTAAAAATTTAAAGTGATGTTAGTTTTTGACAAATCTACATCAAATTAAATTCCAATAATTATGACTGAAATGTGCCAATAATTATACATCAAAAATATGAATATATCAATACTATGAATAAACTCTCGAACCCCCCGAATATCAATGTTTAGAATGATTCTATAAAATTCAATTCTTCTACAATCAATTCAGCTCCCAACGTACTGATAAAAATAACATTAATAGAGGCAAAATATAAAACACATTAAATACAGCGAAATATGCTTAGTGGGTAAAGGCTTAAGTTCCGACAAACTTAGTGGGTAAAACAACAGTTCCGACAAACTACTATGTATTCTCATGCATTTATTTATTAACACGAAACGAAAATCGCTTAACACGAAAAGATTTCCCTTCTGGGAGAAGGAGACTATTGAAACTGAGCCGATACTTAATGAAATATTTGAGAAAGCTTCTGTATTATCGGATTGTGTTCTACAGTATCATCGGAAGAATTCGTTACAGTAGATGATGATAGTGAGTACAGCCCCAATTATAGCAGACAAAGACATTTTAGAGTTTGTTCAAAGCTAAAAAAATATCAGTGTAGCAGATTTCGAAGACGAAAAGGAAGTGAATAATGCAGCTCTTGTTCCAGAAACGGGGAGCATTACGAAAAGTATGAACAGTTATTTAGACGCGCATTCCAATGGTGTAATGAATAACAAAAAGGACGACATCGAGCAGGTTGTTGACATTTTGGTGCTAAAAGACATTACAAAGAAAAATGTCAGGTAATTTTCCAAAAACTCAATACATGTTTTGTTTTCCAGAAAACTTAAAATTTTATATTAAATTCCATTAAGCTCTTGTGAATTTTTTAGTTTCATTGATTTATGTTAAATACATGCATATATACATATATATGCAAATAAATTGTTGCCTAATAAACTTAACTTTGTTGAATATACGGGATTTTTTTTGGCAAATATTCTTTAACACGAAACAATATTTCAGTCCCTTCAGTTTCGTGTTAAGCGATTTACTCTGTATATATCTCATTAATATATATTTCATTGCAATAATTATTCGTTATTTCTAGAAATCAAGCAAATGACACAAAATTATGTTTTACAAGTTATACAATAATTACAAGTTATACAAAATATCGATTATTCATAAATTTAGATTTAAGTCAAAATTATATATATTTTTAGTTTCAAACTTATCATTATAATTTGAAAAAAAATAGAGACTTTCTCAGTACTTATTTAATGCTAAAATAAATTGCGAATTTCCTAAAACGTGATTTCATTCAATCTAGTTCCTTATATAAAAAAAAATTCTGAATAAGTTTTTCCCCGATTTGGAAATGTCTTGTGTGTGTGTGTGTGTGATGTGTGCTTTAAACTTTGATGAAACTGAATTTACCAATGACGGACTTAATGATATAAGAAAGCAATAAAATAAATTTTCTGATGTTATTTTGAACCAAAACTGCAACAATAAAACCTTATTCCTTTGTCGATTTTTATGTTTAAAAAATTGCGTAAATTTCAGGAAGGAAGATTCTTAATTCCCTTTTTATTACTATTATCACGAGTATACATAAAAGTATTAGAAATATTTGCTAACACCTTGCCATTCTACAAATGTTAAAAAAATTTTTTAGTAAATAATAACACTTTGAATTGCAAAGAAATAAGACATTCTTAATCCTGAAATATTAATGAATTTTAAAAGTTAATTAAACTTTTTTAAAAATATAGATACTTTCCCACATCGCCGGCGCAAGCGATAAAGTCGCCAAAAATGATACAATTGACGCCAAACAGAATATTCCTGTTGGTACCCTTTTACCACCACATTTTAAAACAAGTCGCCGTCTTTTGTTATCAATAGCGTCTTTTTCGTAATTCATCAAAAATAGATGAAACACCAATGAGAACTAGCATTTATAAACTTTTTTTATGTATATATTGTCGTCAATAAAGCCTGCTGAGCGAAACGGTTAAGTACTGAAATACCTAAGCAATTTCAGAAATTGTGGCTATTAAAAAAATGGGAAAGTATTGAGATACTGGATATCTCTAAGGAGATAATTCTACAAAATATAACGAATGCAACTCGTCTTAATGACTAAATATATTTAGAGCGGTACAAATAATCAATAAATTATAAGTAGTAATTTATTGTTTCATTTTGCATCTTTTAAGAGAATAATTGTACAAAGTAAAAAGTTCTTTTCTTTTATCGTCAATATAAATAGGGACGTAATCAAGAAAAATATATGCTTTTTAAACTTCCTTAAAAACGACTTTAAAAAAAAAAAATGATAGTATATTTTTTAAGGTTTATAAATCGTAACTTATATAAAATTAAAGTATAAAAAAAGTAAAAACTGCATAAAAAAAGGTTCAATTTAATCAGAAATAAACATTTCCCCTATTTTTCTATTAAAACTTAATTTGATTAAGATCAAATTTATTTAAGATGTTTTATATGAGATTCTGCTACATGCTTAATAGAACATTCTGCATTTTTCTTTTCATAGAAAACAAAATCAAAAATTATATTTTAGAACAATTTTTTAAAAAAATTCAAACTGTTGAGAACACATTAAATACTTGAGCCAATACTCAAGTATAATCAAAACTTAGTAAAATCAAAGTCTTTTTGAGATTTATTCTATCAATTTAAGTATTATATAACCGAACGTAAATGCAATAAATTTAATCTTACATGATAATATTTGGGTTTCAAATTGAGTCAAATATTTATAAAACAGAAAGGCAAAATGCATTTTAAAAGGAAATTTGTAATACCTTTTGATAGGTGAAAGAGTAAGAATTTAAATTTTCAGTAAAAATAATGTAATCTCTCATGATAAATAAAAAATAAATAAATAAAAAAAACATTTTCAAATTAAGTTAACAGATTAGTTACGAATTTACAACATTTGGTCATTTTAGTCTACCAAATTTTTGTCATGTAAATTCAACTTCTTTTATATTAGTAAATGATTCACATTCGAATAATTTTGTAAAGGTCAGTATTTGTTGCAGATTACATCATTTAAAGTGTTCTTTAATTCATAATCTAATTTTTGGCACACGCTTAAGCATTAGGAAAAATATTAGCTCTATCTTTCTCTCTATTGAGATTTGCTATTTGATTAAGATTCTTGATGAAGTAATTTATGCTAAAACACACAATCACATTTGAGGCATATAGATTAGCGTGAAATACATTTGATTTTCTGGGAAAAAAATCACTGATTGTAGAATTCAACTTTTTCTTTCTCTCAAAAGTAACTTATATCGCGTAATTGTCCGAAGACATTAAGTAGAATTAAAAATTATTTCTTAATATTGAAAAAGATAATTGAATTTTAAATACTAAAAAAAAATATCAAAAGCATGTTCTTTTTAAAATTCATATATAAAACTCTTCGTCTTGCTAAAAAACAGCTTTCATTCGAGTTCGATTTTTTATACAAAAATTTTGTTTTTTCTGTAATCGAAACAAAAATAATGTCTAATGAACATCCAACATCGATTCTCTTGTGGACAAAATCTCAATTTGCGTGGTTTTAAAGCAAATACAAAGTTTTTCTAAAAGAGTAGAAATAAATTAAAAAGGCCCACACAGGTGGAATATATTTGATCTTACTTCGAAAATAACTGAAACATGAATATAAATCGAATTTCAAAAAATATGATACCGAAAAGAATATATGTTAGGACTGTTGTGCTGCAACTGGAATAAATAAATTATTGAAGAAGCCATAAAATAGAACACCACACAACCGCGCGTATTCCTCCCAAACATAATCGAATTCTTTTATTTCACTTGGAGCTCTGTTAAAAATAAACCAAACGATACATTTCAGAACAATTTGAATATCAAATTGCATCATGAATGCGAGCAAACGATAAGTAAAACCGATAGCTCCATAGTAGCGTTCCCTCTGTATAATTTTTTTAAACTTTAATTTCAGAAACTCATACTTTTATTTCAACATTTTATCTCCAAAATTTCAAATTGTTTTCTGAAATGGCTGATTTGCTAAAAATTTGATGACTCTTGTTTTGCACTAATTTATAAAAGTAATACAGTAGAAAGTCGCTTATCCGAACGTTAATTATCCGGAGGGCTGAAATATCCAAACCAGTTTTTTCAGAGACCTTGCAGCGAAAAAACGAAGATGTACAATGGTACAGCGAAAAATAAATGATTATTTTCCACAATAAAAGTAAAATTGCGACATTTTGCACCTATTTTGCTTTTTCTTCAAGCATGTTTCTCGCATGTGATGATTTTCAATATTCGTATAGTGCTCGGTTTCGTATACTGCATGGATTGCATTCGGTTTTCGGTAATCCGAACAATCGCATATCCGAACGGTGTCCGATCCCAATTGATTCGGATAAACGACGTTCTACTGTACACGGTGTATCAGTACAGAGGTTACAAACTTTCAGGACAGATATAGTATACCTAGACATGCATGGAAACTTTTTCGGTCGTGGGCCAAAAATCAAATAAAAAAAAAATAATAATAATAAATAAATAAATAATAATAAAAAAAAAAGTCTGGCGTACCAAAAATTTAAAAACAATGTGCAAGTATAAAAATTTAGATATGTTAAATTATTAAATTGCTTTAATTTTTAAGCTTTCATCATAAGCTCACAGTCTCAAAATTATTTTTACTGTCTGGACATAAAACATCACAAACTTGGAGCATGCATTGTTTCCCTTTTACTGAGCTCCGCAACACTGAGAGCTATATTATTTTTAGCAATATTGTATGCTACAATGTAACTTGCAGGTGTAGCTGCTTCTTAGATACTGTTTACCTTCTTGAAAATTTTTGTTGGCCTGATAATTTTTTACAAAGGCTTTCTACGTTTTGTTTTCTTTCATATTCGGCCATTGCTTCGCAATTGAAAGCTGTCTGTGCTTGCTATTTCCGTTCGATTTATGTTTTGTAGAACAAAAATAGAGAAAGTATAAAGATCATCAGTCCTTGAAAAACGGAAGGAAAAAATGTTTAAATAAAGTAGAAAAGGAGATGGATATATAATATATAAATACATATTCCTCTTTTAATTTGCCTCGGACCGGCAAATTAAAATTCTATCCGGGGGCCGGATAGAATCTTCCGGTGTGCCGTAGTTTGTCCATCCCTAACCTGGACGATGGGAAATCACATAGGAGTGCATGGTTGGAAACGTTTTCCTGGCGCAGTAGGGACGACACAAAATTTAAAAAGTTCACTCTCCAGCAAAACGCGCCAATAGAAGTTATCACTTCAAAAAGGCAGTGCAAGAATAAGAGGAAAAACATTTTTATTATTCATAGTACAGAAAAAATACCAGGCAGATGATGGTGCAGCGCACTCGCGGTTTTTGAGGCCACGCTCCCTATGAAGCTTCATTTCGTCTGCGGAGAAAATGGTAGGAGGGTGGAATGTTGCACGAACGCTCAGCTCGCTGATATGCATCTGGTATACAGAACCGTTGATTGCAATGAATGGACCGCATAGTGGGGTTGTATGTCAGCCGTAAATCTAATAGGCAAACTCCCAGCCACGCCTTCCTAGTACGCTTGCACCAGCGATTGTCAGACAGCGGCTCTTTCATTGAGAACACAAAAGAGCGTGAGTGAAGAGTTCGAACGCCAAAGAATGAGGAGACTTTGCTGGATCTGGTACAGAACAATCCCAGTCCCAGTAGGCGGGATGTCGCCGGTCCATGTCGGGATTTCCCATATTACCATATGGTGGACCCTGCATACCAATTGGGGGGCACCCAAATCCTCCCCTACATGTGTTCCTATTATTTCTTTTATGTAATTTTTCTTAATTATTTACTTTATTAAGGACAATAAACATGTCGTCACTACCGCGACAGGAAAGCATTTCTGACCATGTATTCATTCCCATGCGACTTCCCATCGTCTGGGTTTACTCTATCTGTCCAGAAAGTTTGTAACCGCTGTAATAATACACCCTGTATAAATCAACTCGAAATCCAAAATCAAGTGTAAATTTCAAAAAAAAAATCAAGAACATTTTAATATTAAAATCAATTTAAAAAGATTTTTGAGGATATCTGTCTTTAATTTAACTGAGGAAAAGGAAATCTATTGCAAAATGATGCCCAAATCTTAACTATGTAGAGTATCAAGCCAAGAAAAACACTATTTTATCCTGCTTACAACAAACAAGTATCTTTCTTGTTCTTCTTATTAATAATTGTAATAAACAGAAACCTTTTAATAAAGGTTGTAATTTTTAGTTAAATTTTTATAATACTAACACGTAAAACATATTTAGGGTTAAAAGTACAGAATGTGGAAGAGGGTCCCATACTCCAACTTTAAAAAATCATTGCATGCATCGTTTTTAACTTTTCGAATTTGTATTTGTATAATTTTTCTTTCTTAGTTTCCCTCGAGATTTTAGATAGACTGATTGTTTAAAGTTACACCTGATAGCAACAAGAAGATTTTTGTCGTAGGATCTCCTAACTTTGAACTTCACTCTCAATCTAACAAGTGGCAATTCCACCAATGGGATGAGTTTGAGCCTCAGTAAATTTAATGTGTATTAACTCCCCTACATGGCGAATCTTGTATGGCTTCTGGATTTAAACTCATGCTTCGACAGAAAATGTTGTAAAAATGAAATAAGTACCTTGTATTCATTTATCGAGTAGCAACTCGAATAGCAATGAACATATGAAGAATAATGCAATTTCAAACAATTATTTAGACCTTGAGTAATTTAACATTGCCGCGCAATGGCAAAATATACAAAACTTATCTGCCAATATTAAAAAAAAGTATTTTTTACACTTATTTCACTTTTGTACGTATGGAAAACAAAGGAATTACTTCAGATTTCTGGAAATCTATAAAAATAATGCATTGAACAACATGAAAATTAGAGTTAGAATGTAGTAGAAATTACGAGCTACCATACTCTTTATTTATTATATATATGCATGTATGTGTGTGCGTGTGTATAAATATATATACATACACACCCGTATATACACTGCTGGCTACCGTAAATGCAACAACCTGAAGAAAGCATGCAAATAACATGAAATTTACAACATGCATTAGCGGAGGTGAGATATGCAAATGATTAGAATTTCAACGCATACACACATCACGCGCGCTTGTGGCGCCACCTCAAAGCGCTATTTAAGGCTTAGAGATTTTGACGATTTCAAGTTCGGCAATTGTGTTTTTCTTATGGTGTTTTCAAAAAAAACCGATCAGTTATGTCTCGTAGAAAACAGCGATCAGCTTTTGATCAAGTATTCGAGTTCGACAGAGGAAGGATAGTGACCTACCGAGATTGTGGATTATCTTTCAGGGAAATCGGTAGTCGTGTTGGACGAAACCAAACAACTATAATACGGATATATGACCTTTGGGTGCCGGAGGGTACGACGGACCAACGTGGTTAATCGCATCCACCTCAGTGCACCACTTCACGTGAGGACAGGCAAATTGTGCGCATGGCAGTGACGGATCGCTCAGTCACATCACAAATCATAGCACAGTACATTGAGTCTGTAACGCATCATTCAGTGTCTGCGCGTACCATTCGATGCCGTTTACAGCAGAGTGGTCTGTCCGCAAAACGTCCATTGCTTGGTCTAACCCTTGACGCAGAACTACAGACATCTCCGCCACCAATGGTGCGATGAAAGAAGGATGTGGGTGGCAGAATGGAATGAAGTTGTCTTTACTGACGAGCCACACATCTGTCTGCAACACCACGATGGTCAGATTCGAGTCTGGAGACACCATGGAGAGAGGATCCCGAACAACTGCGTTATGCACCGCCACACTGGTCCTGTACCGGGTATTATGGTATGAGGAGGTATTGGATATCACTCTCGCACTCCTTTAGTACGCATTGCCGGTAATTTAAACAGCCAGCTCTACATCTTCGAGGTGTTGGAGCCAGTTGTCCTTCCTTACATTTAGGGCTTGGCCACAGCCATATTTCAACTGGATAATGCGTGACAACACGTGGCCCGCATTGTCCAAAGATTCTTCGTCAATCACCAGATTGAATTGCTTCCTTGGCCGGCTCGCTCAACCGGATCTTTCACCGATAGAAAACATGGGGTCCATGGTTGCTCAACGATTGACCCAGATTACAACCCCAGCTGCCACACCAGATTAACTTCGGCAACGTGTGGAAGCTGCTTGGTCTGCTGTACCCCAAGAATACATCCAGTCTCTTTGAATCAATGCCTAGACGTGTGGTAGCTGTGATCTCCAACAATGGCGGCTACTCTGGCTACTGATTCTGGCAGGAACCACACTTCACAGAAGTCTATAAATTTAATCATTTGATACTTGGTCAACATGTTATCTACAAAATAAATTTTGTTGTTCTATCTCTTGTCTTTCTTGGTGTTGCATTTACGGTACCCAGCAGTGTATATAGATTAATTTATCCTTTATTGACTTTTGGTAAAATAGCAAGCTTTATATGCGTACGAATTTCACATCTTTTGACATTACAGAAAAGGCAATTTTCCCTTTTAACATTAAACTGAAAATACACGTTTCAAAAAAAAAAACAGTATTACACGTATTTAAATTATAATTCTAAAAATTCTTTTTCGTAAAAGAAAAAAAAAAAAAAGAATTTAATGTCAATCTGAAAAGTATGTAAGGCAATGGGATTGTTATAGTAAGTGTAGCAATTTTGAACGTGTGTGAAACGTAATTCGAAAAGTTTTTCTTGGAAATTTGATTGATCAAAACATTTACAGAAAAGAAATGAAATTAGTTTATGTTAAATCTAAATCGAGTTAGAAAAGTTATATATAATGTATAATACTAACTGGGTTTACATTAATTTCTTAAGAAAAACAGAGGGATTTATATTCCATTAGAAACATTTATATCTGTGTAAGTATAATATGTTCGAAAATCAGTTCTTTAAATTTGGAAAGAAGATAATAGTAAAGAAAAAAAAGATATGTACGCTGTATAAAGTAGATTCGACTAACTTTTGTTTTGGTTACTGAATATAATATAAGCATTTTGAAATATTTTAAATAAGGATCCATAACATTAATCTTTTAAATCATACAATGTATAACACACTGAGAGAAAATTGGTCATTTTATTCATGAATAAAGTTATCTTAAAAGTTGATAAGTAAAAATGAAAACCAATTCATTTAGGTGATATTATACGATTATTAATTATAAATTACAAATTAAAACATGAAACGCTTATTTTACAAACATTTCGTGATTTTTCTTTAAAATGAAGCAACAGGCAGATTTCCATTAAGTTTGATAAATTTCTCAAACAGTAGCCACTCTTTTGCAATTAATATTTCTGTCCACAGCAGCAACCTTAAACTTCCTGATTAATGAAATACCTCATTTCATTAATGAAAATATTCAACTTGAGGTTAAAAATCATTATCAAAAGAGATTACTCGGTAGAGCAGCTTCTTTTGAAAATTAGATACCTGAAGCGATAACCTATTGTATCTTTTAAGTAACGGTACTATTTGCGGAGGAAGATATTGTTTGCACACACGCAATAGGACAATGAATCATATTTCTTCCTTTGGTGAGTTTTATGGCATTTTCATTACTTTGGTATGCAGAATTTCTTCATTTAAAACAATGGATATTTCTCTGATTGCATTAATCAACGCGGATTCTTATTCTTATACGCAAGTATGAATTTTATCAGGCTTTTAGTATCGATTTATGGAAATGAAATCGATCTTTACCATTATCAATTGTATTGTTGAAAAAAAATCATGAATATGCTGAAGCGTTATCTGAAATACTGGTGAATGAAATTTTCCTTTCATACGTAGTTTCTTTCCTTATTAATAATGCAATATCTTTCACAGAATTGAACCAGCAACGAGGATGTTGAATTATCTATATTTTTAAAAATAAATTTGAAACACTTTTTAATGGAGTTTTTACTTAAAAAATTAAAGATTTTCTTTTTATTTAATATTAGCTATTTTAAGAACCAATATTTCAATGCAAAGCCCGCATTTTCTCTATCTTTCTTTTCATATTTGTTGATGCTTTATACTAGAATACCTTTAAGATGAATCGTAAAGACATTTGAGATCATATATAAAACAAGAAATACATAAAAAAATTTTTAAGTCAATTCCTACTTAGATCAACAGAGAAAAATTTAATTTTTTAGCTACTTTTTATTAAATAGTTACAATTATTATAAATATAAATATTAATATCGTATTGTCATCGAAAACAATCGTGTATATAAAATTTTAGTTCAACTGAAGGCTTTAAAACATGAGATCTTTTAAAGTTTTGACCCAAGTCGCCAAAATGGTCACTTAGTGTCTAAAAATGATGCCAACGTGGCTGTATTTGTAATTCTTTGAATAATTAGTTTTAATCAATTAATTTTTATTAAATATAATTAAATTACTGTATTGTCATCCAAAATAATCATGTATATAAAATTCCAGCACAATTGAGCGTTTTAAAGTGCATTTTATTAACGATTGAAAATTCCATCAAGATAAATAAATAAATAAACAAACAAATAAATAAATAAATAGAGAGTGTGAGTTAATAGTAGGAATTGAAGAAGCATTTCTGATTGTTATAGCATTATTGATCCAGGCTATTGGCGACAGGCCCCGTAGTTTTGAAGCATGGTCTAATGATTAGGATGATTTGACAGTTTTAATAAATGTGCACACTCTCTACAAGGAAGGTCTTTAGTGGCATTAGGACACGATATCGTGATTTAACAATACCGGCCCGAGTTCACGACCATTACCACTGAGTTGCCTCGGTCAAGAGAGAGTGACCAGAAAATATGCAAATTTCAAAGTAGGCCCACGTCACCGAATAATGTTAATAATTCCAAATGCGCAGCTCCCCCGTACTCGTTCAGTGGAGTATAAGAGAAGGAAATTGCAGAATAGGTATTGTCCGTGCTATTATTTCTGACATTGCAGAATTTTTTTTTTGTCTAAACACAGATAAATAGCAGGAAATCACATGGGCTGCCAACGGAGTCAGTTTCAACAGACATGAATTCACGAGGAGCATAATTATTGGATTGAGAAAATCCAGTTGTTCCATGTGTTAAATCTCCCAACCACTTAGGCACCACCTGTGGATAAGATGGTTAAAACAAGAACATGTGGCAAGTGTGAGGGATGCTGGTGTGACCAGAGAGACAGCATGTGTGGATCGAAATATCTACCAACAAACAGAAGAGGTTCCGCAAGTTAGATCCGCCTCTGTTTGGCAGCATGTGCAAGACAAACTTGATGTTCTCATATAGACTATAACCTGTTGATCAGTTCTAATAATCTGCACTCATAGTGTTCTTCAAGAGGACTTCCTTTGAGCCCACAGTACGAATGACTCTGTTTTTATTGGTACTGGGCTATGGGCTAGAGCGATGTGGAAGAGTGGCTTAGGGTCGTGTTTTCGAACTAAAAAGTCAGGGTTCTGTTTATCCAATGATTGTCGCCGTATACGAGTGTGGAGCCGTAGTGGTGACAAATCCATACTGGCTGTATCTGTAAGACACCTCAACTTGCGGCAACATGACATATAATTTGAAACATCATCATGTCCGATACCTCCCGTACGATAGAACAGTACATGGATGATGTGCTGCGACTGGTGATTCCTTCCTTTGGAGCAGGGTATCCAATGCCTTTTATCAGTAGGATTGTGACATAGCCATCCTGTGATGACTATGACGTTCCGGATCCGCGTAAGCTAGAGGTGTGGGATTATCAAAATGATGAGACATAGCAGTTCTTAATACAACTTTTATTAAGAATAACTTATATTACTTAATTCTAATTTGACAACTTTATTTAAAGTGAGAGTTAACACCCAATTAAACCTTGTATTTAAGTCAGATCACGCAACTAGATCCTTTATCTTAATTATAATAAATAAACCGATTCATCTAACTACCTATGTCAAATATTACCTTTGCAGATCTCCTTCCTTCACCTATAGAGAGATATTTATAATTCACTTTATATACGACGATTCCAACTTCTTTATATTGGGCTTCTATTCCTTCCAAAGCTATCGGACTGCTAACTCTTGATCTGAAAGATTCCACACTAAGCTATCTCTAAACTTGCCGCGCTATTGATCAGAATGATTCCACACTAAGCTATCTCTAAACTTGCCGCGCTATATCTTATCATCAAAGCTTCTATCCTTTTAAAGTATATCTCATTTACATATTTGATCCGTTTCTCTTCTTGGTATTGGGTTGGAAAGGTTTTGCCATTAATCGTGGCCGTCAAAGAACATAGGAGTTATGTTAGCAGAAGGACGCGAGAGACGTCACAGGATAATGCCATGCTGCCCACTGTAGGCATCAGCCTACGCATTCTACAAAATGTACAGTTGCTTGTCTGAACATCATTTCCCTCTGATCTCTCTACAATCAACTAAGTCTAGGAATTATTGAACGCTTGGATGCCTTGCCACCAAAATGGCGAACTGTGGCTAATAGCTGAGAGGGGATAGAGAGCCATTTCTCATGACGCTATTTCTACTCTGTTTAAATCGTACTTGGAAGTGTTGCTTCGTGTATTGCTGTTTGCTGTAGATCTAATATCTACTGTGCTAACTTATTTATTATTTAATGTCATACCATTTCAAAATAAATATAACTTATTATTAATTCAATCTCTCTCTCTGTTTACCGAGTTTGTTCACTTGGCAAATTTTGGAAATGCGATTTCAGTGTTATGTAGTGTAAAAGAAAGATTTTGGAAACACCACTCACTCCTTTTTGCATAACCACATTATATGGACAACATTTGACTTTTAATTTTCGAGTTAAAATCTCAAGTTTGAAAGCAGTTGGTAAAAAATTCTAACCGTCGTCATAATGATCGTCAAAAAATATTATTTCTCTGTTCTCAGAGTCAAATAATATAATAAAAGAAATAATAAATTCACCATTTCAAACTTATGAGACAGAATGTGATTTAAATTCATTTAAAAATTAAAGAATCAGCTATCGTTAAGCAAAAGTGAGCAAATTTATGTTACTGATTTGAAAATGTGTTTCTTAAAATTTAGCTTAGGTTTATAATACACAGTCCAGCCACATTAATGTGACCACCATGTAGTTGCGACGTCGACGTTAAAAATCAATCACAGTGGCAGGTGGCAGAACAGTGCAGTTGAGCTTACATAAAGGGTGTGTGAAGGCTTCGAAAAACATTACAGTCGTTGGCGTAATGCAGAAACGGAGCGATTTATCCGACGTCCAAAAGGTATGATCATTGGCTTTCGGGCCAAGGGTGGAAGCATTCCGAAACAGCTAAGTTTGTGATCTGTTCGCGTGCCGCCTTGGTAAAAGTATACCGTGCATGTTAAAATGGGACTGCCCAAAATCAGCGACGTGGCAAATGTGGTGCACCACATAGCACAGATGACAGTGATGAACGACGGCTGCAGGGGTGCGTTCGGGCGAATAGACGTGCTATCGTTGAGCAAATGACCGCCAAGATGAACCAAGGGGCTTACTAACAGTGCCTCCCAAACTACTGTTCAGCGAACGTTGCTGCGTCTGGGCCTCCAAAACAGAAACCTGGTTCATGCACCTATGCTGACTGCTGTTCATAGGTAACGAAGGCTGGATTTTGCACACCAGTACCGCAACTGGACGTCTACTGAGTGGTGACAGGTAGTGTTTTATAATTAATCACATTTTATGCTCCATCGGACAGATGGACGTTTGCACATACGGCATGAAACCTCTGAAAGTAAACACCTTGCTACCACTGGTGGAACGGTCCAGGCTGGAGACGGGAGCATTATGGTCTGGGGAATGTTTTCCTGGCATTTTCTGGGTTCGCTCATCATTGTGGAAGGCACGATGGATCAATACAAGTACGCATCTGTCCTTGTGGATCATGTCCACCCCCATATGTGCATTATTTTTGCTCAGGATGGGAGCATCTACCTGCAGGGCAATGCGAAGTGTCATACTGCTGGGAGTGTACGTGCGTGGTTCGAAGAGCACCAGAATGAGTTCACCATTCTCTTCTGGCCAGCAAACTTGTAACGTGATCTATTCGGGCTTCTAAGAATTCTCTTTTTAACTGTGATATTAGTTTGAAAACCGCTTTCCGTAGATAGGTTTTATGCAAATACATCTTCTATTTAAGTGCCAGTCTTTTAGTAGGCGAGGTAATGATTAAGAATTAATCGTAAGCGAAAACTCCTTGTGTCAGTGACTTCTGGCTGCATTTCGAGAAATTAAATCTAAAAGAAGGATCCACGGAACAGTGGAAGACGACCACTTTAAAACAGAACAAGTTAGCAGGTTGCAAGCCAAATCGTACAAGAGATTAAGCCAGATAAGTGCTTCTAAATATTTGAGAAATAACTTCTGGTTAATAATTTTTACTGCTCTTTCGGGTTTATTTATTAAAGTGTATTCCCCTAGTGTTAAAAGTAGAATAAAATTAGCGATTCTAATACCATGTCTGTTTCTTCTCCAAACTTTCTCACACCCGCGACCGACGGGTAGTGAAACTCACCTGACAAACTCAATCGAGAATCTGTGGGATTATCTCTATCGGGTTGTTCGTGCCATGGATCCTCATCCTCGTAATCTAGCGCAGCCACGGCACTGGAGTCGGCATGGCTCTACATCCAGGTGAACACCTTCAGGAATCTAGTTGACTCTCTTGCTGCAAGTCTCACAGCTGTCCGCTCTGCGAAAGGTGGTTATTCTGGCTTTTGACAGATGGTCATATTAATGTGACTGGACTGTGTATATACTTAAACGTAGTTTTATTTCAAATGAGTTTGAATTATGTTTTTATTGAAAATTTCAATATTTTTTTCTTTACTTTCTTTTTCTATTTTGTATTAGTTATTTGTATTAAAATGGAATGACTGAAAGAAGAGTGTAAAAGAAAGTCGATGAAGATGAATTCTACAAGCTCTTACAAGAATACAAAATTAAATACTAAAAAAAATGATAAAAAGAAATTAAAGGATTGAAATTGAGAGACAAATGCAATGGAAAGAGAAAAATTAGAAGAATAAATTGTTAGGCTTAAGAATTACTCAAAAGAAAGATTACAAAGAAAACTGTACGTAGGAAAAATCTTAGAACGAAAAAAAATGGTACTGGAAACCAGGAAGAAGCGCGTGATACAAAAATAATTATACGCATTTGATAAAATTCGAACACATAATCCAAACTGTTAAAAATGTCAACCTTTAAGGAAATTTTCAATAAGATTTGGACAAGAAAGGTATTAAAGGTGATAAAATGTATATAACAAGAATCGCTTGTAACAGTATATTTTGATTATGTATTGGATTACAAAAGAATTTTGTTTTAAGCTCTTGTATATTAATGCGATCAGCAATTATCTCTATTTATTTCCCATCGAATGTATTTCATAAAATGTTATTCGAAATGAATTTATCCAGCATATATAGATATAGTCCCATGAATTAGTGTAAGAAATTGAAAATTTTTTTTCGCCCAAAGCATGTAAGTTTCTTTTAATTATTGGATATTTCATATTAAGAGCATTATCATATGTACTTATTTATTAATATTATTAGGCTTTATTCATTATATTTGGCATGAATAATTTTTTTCAAACAAATTTGTTATAGTTCTAAGCTAAGTTTAAAATTTAAAAAAATAACAAAAAACAATTTTTTAAAGTTAACAGTAAGTTATATTTATTGTTGTCAATGTATTAGAATTTATTATTATTGTAATACTCTCATTCGTTCTCAAAATTATATATCGTTACTGATCGTTATTCCTTAAGGTACATAAACCTGAGATACATGGTAATAATTAACTAAATATTCTAATTGCATTAAAATTATTTAATTATAACAGTTATTATCATAATTTTACAAGAATTTCGCATAATTGTAATTGATTAGAAATGTATAATTAATCTCGATATGCAATGTTTTTAATACTTTGTGAAATTCAACTAAAATTTAACGTAACGAGTTCATAGAACACAATTGGTAATGTGTTAACTGCTAATTCCAGTCAAATACGGAACACAATACGGATGCTCAACGTGGGATATTTGGATATATAAAAGAAAATTATTGTTCTTAGTTATCAGTTATTCAGAATCAGTAACAATAATTTAAATGTTGCGTAGCTCGCTATTACAGTTATAAAGCAGACAGAAACGTAATTTATCCTATTTTGATTAGAATATCAATTTGAGAGTTTTAAAAAAAATTTTGAAAAAAATTAGGGTAACAATAGAATTTAATACTTTTGATTCCTTTTAGAAAGAGTATTTAATGTTTCATGAAATATATTTTAATAGAAGATATTGTTATATTTTTTAATAGAATCTATAACAAGAACAATAAAAAGTTCTAAGAAAGAAATACATGACTGAGATTATTCTTTTCCTGTATATATACACTGGTTTTCGTAAATTAAGGAAAATCACAAAAATGATGATAACTCAAAAAGTTATGCGTAGAATATTTAAAATGAAACTTATACTCAATATACAACACATAAGAAGGCATAAAAAAGAACAAAAAGAAATCACCAGAGGATAACAGTGTGATAGAAATTGACATATGTATACAATGAACAAATTGGAAGTGTCAATTTGGTGATCGTGCTGACCACTGAATTCTTTCCTGCTCAAGATGAGCATCCATGATATAAGCCCTGTGCGGTCTCGCATTATCCTCCTATCACTTATTGCCCCGGCGTAAAGGCGTTCATAAGCATCCAAGACAGCAATACTCAACTGCGACCCACCGGGCCTTTTTAAGTGGCCCGGTCATGGCTTTGAGAAATTCATTTGTTTATGAAAATTTGGTGGGGAATTCTTTGTAAAAAAAATCAAATATATCAATTTTACTTTTGGCTGTCGATGTCGTATGGGGGCGAATTAATATTTTTCTTTCTGATTAGTGATAATAGAGAACAGGGAATAGCGACCATTTTATCAGGGAAACTAATTTTTAACTATTTTTCATATCTTGCAGATGAAAAATATTCGAAGAAAATATATCGCTTCAAGACGATTGGGAAGTTAACTATTTTGTAGTGAAAAACAAGCATGGTTCAGTAATTGTTTGATTTGTCACAAAATTGTTGTATTTAAAAAATACCAATAAACAGGAATCGCACATTCAATGACACTTTTCTTCGAAGATCTCTTTCAAGAGATGATGGATAGGCGTTCTTGAATAATCTTTACAACAGCAAAAAAGTGTTTTGTCGGTGGTAATGTCACAGCGGTAACAAAGGCACCTTATGAAATTTGTTATATTATTGGTAATCATATGAGACCATTCACTGCTGCAGAAATTGTGAAAGAGTGATTCTTAAATGCTTCCAATTTACAGAAATTTAATGACAAAAATAAAAAAATATAAAAAGTAATAATTAAAAATAGCAAAATAGGAGTTTTAATGTTTTGATCCATTTCCACATTTTAAAATTTTCTATGTTATCTTGGTCTTAAAGCATCACCCCTGTTTCATTAATTCTCATGTTGCGACCCGCGTGAAATAGCTAACATATGTATGCGACCCGGCAGAAAAAAAGGTTGAGTACCCCTGATCCAGGATGTCTTCCCTGTAGGTGCGAGAATTAACATTTCCACGGGGAAAGACTTCAAAGTCTGTGCGTCCACTCAAAGATTTGCCACCCCATACACAGACGCTACATGATCCATATGCATCTTTTTCACGGATCTGTCTTGGATGAAAACGATTTCCAAGTTCTCTCCAAATGAAAATGCGCCTAGTATCGCATTCTAGGTTGAACCTGAGCTCATCCGTAAATTGGAAAGTTATCCAATGACCACGCATGCAGTGGACATGCTGACGTGTCCACTGCAAACATTCCCGCATATGGCGTGATGCGAGAGGGACACAAATAGCTGGTCGCCTTACATAAAGACCACATTCATGAAGCCTTCGATGCCCGGTTAACCTTTATACAAATCTTTCAGAGTTTTCAGCGAGAGAGGATCTGAGTACAGCTGAAGTAGTGGTTCTATTCCTTTGTGCTCATAATGACAAATATCGGTCATTGGTCCTCGTAGTAGCACGTGACCGTCCCTGGTTGAACTTTCTGGATGCCGAATTCGGGGTTAGAAATTGTTGCCAAAGTCCATTAATCTCAGATGGACTCACATTCAGCCATCTAGCTACTTCTATTTGAATTTGTCCTACCTTTAGTCTTACAATCCATTGTCATCGTTACAATTTCGGACCAAATTTCTTATCTCAGACACACAGCGACAATTGCCACCTTGTTCTGAGACATCCATCTTTATGCTCTTCGCAAATGACGCATAGCCACTATTTTGCATAGTGTAATATCGTTCATCTCCTTTTATTTGCCAACATTAGAATCTCATTGAGATTGGCTTATTTTTGAGCGAGTTATTGCTATTTTTTGTGATTTATTATTATTTATGATAACCAGTGTGTATACACAATTTCGTGTTTTATAAACTATCCAAAGCCCAAATATAAAAATTTATATCAAAATAAAGTTATTAATAATTCTTAAATTGAATGATCTAAGGACTAAAACAGCCTGCTGGATAGCGTAGTTGGTTAGACGATGGCCTTTTATGCCGAGGTTTGTGGGTTTGACCCCGGCCCAAGTCCGTGGGTTTTCCTGATGCAAAAAATTGACAGCGTCCATGTCGTATAATTATGCGGCATGTTAAAGATTCCTAGAGTGCTTGTTTGGATTGGGTGCTCTTGGCAAAATTAAATTCCTAGTTTACTTTTGCATCGTCAGACCTCAGGTGCCTCCCTAGGGAGAAAACTGACAGTCAAAATTACATTGGGGCAATTGATATCCACCTACACAGTGCCGCACTAAAATGGAATACTAGCTCCTTGGAAATGTACCAGGTCTTCAATGGTAAGAACCAATTTACAGCCTCATTTGAAAGAAGTAATCAAAACTTTCTTTAAGATATCCGACTACGTTCGGAACCATGATTTTAAAAAGGAGCATAAATGGATAATTCTCATGATATTTAGTGTCACTTAGATTAGAATACGTCTATAAAATTGTTTTAAGGACATTTTGACAAAAAAAATTTATATAAATACAATATTTTGGCAAAAAATTAACTTAGAATAATCTTTTTCAAAATGTTCTCCTTTTGTGAAAACTGCTTCTATTACAAAAATATTTTGCCTGTATATAGCTTAGACCTCTGTACAGAGGCTCAATTATGATTTTTTAAAAATTCACATTTTTTTCAGAGTTACAACCATTTGAAATAATTATCGGCGTTTTTTCCTTAAAATTTTTCCCCTCTGTTGTCGTAAAACACGGATAAACCCACTTTTAAGTTATATATTTCAAAAATTCTAGTTGAGCCTCTGTACAGAGGTCTGAGCTATATACAGGCAAAATATTGTTATATAGTAGAAGCATTTTTCACAAAAGGAGAATATTTTGAAACTGGGTCATTCTACGTTCAGTTTTTGTCAAAATATTGTACTTAAATAATTTTTTATTGTAATACTATTCTTAAAACAATTTTATATACGTTTTCTAATCTAAGTGACACTAAATATTATAAATATTATCCATTTATACGATTTTGCAAAATCACGGTTCTGAACGAAAAAAGGTTTTGGTTTAAATTTTTATTTATACAAAAAATCACAAAATTTTTACATAAAAGCAGTATTTAGTCGTAATTGTGATATCATTGAAACGTAACAAGATATATTTGAGTTTAACTAGTTATTTTAATTGATTCAGAGTATATATTTCTCTGTTAAAATTCTAAAGTAAACTATCTGAATTTAAACCAAATACTTGAATGTATTTTTATATGCTGTTTTTAATGTTGAATATCCTATCCTCTGGATTAATTCTTAGAATCATCTTTCATGACTCGAATACATTTTCCTCCATTTTATCGACGAATTTTTGTTTAAATCAGGTATCGAATAAAAAAACTACTCTAAAAATATTCTTTTATGAATTATTTTATCCAAACGGTTTTGCTTTGTCTCCAAACCAAACGATCGAAAATTCTTTAAGAATTGAAAAGGATAAAGGATATCCTACTGAGTATAGTTTTTAAAAGATTCGATTTTCTTTTTTTTATTTCCCTAGCAAATCAATGGATCTCGCGTATGAAAAGAAAAGATATTCCCTTCTCAAATCTTTTGTTGCCATTCTCTAGTGGATATTAAGTTATTTTGGTTATAAATAGATTCTTTATTCTTGGAAATTGGTTCTTAAGAAACTGCTTTCTTTACCAGTTGCTGGTTTGTACATTGAGAAATTTTCAATCTGCCTAAATATTTAAATTAACATAACTTTTAATGTTTTACTTTCCTTTTTATAAAGTTGCTACTGACAGGAATCGATAATTTTGGCATTTAAAAAGTGTATTATAAGTGCATTTAAAAAGAAGTTTTCTTTGTGTTACGTAATATATTTCGATCAGAATCAAATAAAACGTTTACATTTAATTTTAAACAAACGGTTAAGTTTATTAATTTCGATTGGATCGAGCTGTGAAAGGCTTAATTTATTATTATTACTTAAACAGATATGTTTTGATTCATTTACAAATGTATTTTAACCTTGTTTGAACGTATATTCAATATTTAAATGTTTAATATTTTAAGTTTCAGTAATTTTAAATTTACCGTAAATTCCGGCTTATAACTCGCACTTTTAACACAAAATTAGATCGAAATTTATTGGTTTGTGTTATACTCCGGGTATAAAAATGATAGTTTTAAAATAACAGAAAAAATGAGCATATAAATATTACACATCTATATATTTATGCATTTATTATTATTGAAAATAGTTATAAAATCCCCGTGTACCACAAAGTATCACACGGGGCTTATAGAAGTAAGTATTAATTACACATTACAAAGGAAAGAAGGAAAAATAAACACTTTTGTGGTTATGAAGGCTTACAAATATTTACAACAATTTCGTCGAACTTTTTAAAATCACTTCTGGTGGAAATAAATTCGAGAAGATTCGGTGGTTAATTTTTATTAAGTCCCTTGACAGCCAGACTTAGGATCTTTCTTTCTCTGGCAAACTTGGAACACAGAAGGAGCACATGTTCTACCAATTTCCTCGCTACCAATATTACAATCACAGTAAGATGACGGAAGTAGTTTAGTAGTTTGTTCAAGTTGTTCAAGTAGTTTTTAAAGTTACCATGACCAATTAGAAATTGGGTAATTTTGTAATTAGTATAAGAATGATGGCAGGACAGAGTCTTTTATCAATGGCTGGAAAAAATTTCTTTGTTAAGCTCCCTTTATTTGAAATGAGATATTCTTGGTTCCAAGACTTCATCTCATTCTTTCTTTTAAAATCTTCTTGTAAAATGATTTAGGAATATTAACGGCAATGCCAATTTCTCGCTTGGTAGCAGCCTTTTCAATCCAATCGACCCGCCTCATTTCCAATATATATGCATTTGGCCTTTTTTAAATGATTTTTCCCCTCTAACATTTACATATTCCACTATCATTTTAAATTTTCTCTGAATAGTTCATTGATACGCACGTTTAAAGGCAGAACTAATAGCGTTCATCCACTTAGAATAACTGCCATATCTATGTACCACTTAGTCAGAAATTTATTCATATTATCCATTAGATGGGATCTGAACTGTCTCGAACTAGGACTTTCTGGATTATTTAAATCACTTGGACACAGAGTCGTCAAAGATTGTATATCCACAATCTTGTGTCGTTTTCGTCAATCCATCCTTCTCGTACTCATGAATGAAAACACCTTTTGGAAAATTAGATTTCGGCATAGGTTTTCCTTTTAAAGTTAATCAGGGATTTTAATGTAGTACTGTCCGCTAAGCAAACTAGCACTACGTTGAAGTAAATTATTTCATGGCCTGTTGAAGATTTTGTACCTGTATCTGTACTTGTTGAAGATTTTGTACCTGTATCTGTACTTGTTGAAGATTTTGTACCTGTATCTGTACTTGTTGAAGATTTTGTACCTGTATCTGTAGTTGAAGATTTTGTACCTGTATCTGTAGTTGAAGATTTTGTACCTGTATCTGTAGTTGAAGATTTTGTACCTGTATCTGTACTTGTTGAAGATTTTGTACCTGTATCTGTAGTTGAAGATTTTGTACCTGTATCTGTAGTTGAAGATTTTGTACCTGTATCTGTACTTGTTGAAGATTTTGTCAAAAGTACGAGCATTGCACATGTACACATTTCAGAGTTCTTCGTAAAATAAATTATAGTTTAAAAAAACGAAAAATTGAACTAAAAAGTAAAAAAATAATTCCTAATATAAGAATAAAATAATTTTCGAGAAAATCAATGTCATTGTGGTAAAAGCGTGGGGTGCTCGATATCAATTGTTATAATTTCTTACTAGTTCTATTCCGAAATGCAGAGTTAGTGTAAAAATGTAATACAAAGCATTCCACTCTTTTACCACAATGACATTGATTTTCTCGATAGTTATTTTATTCTTATATTAAGAATTATTTTTTACTTTTTAGTTCGATCAACTATAAAAACGTGTTTTTTAGTTTTTTTTTAAACTATACTTTATTTTTCATTTTTTTTAGTTCGATCAACAATTTAAGCGTGTTTTTTTTAGTTTTTTAAACTATCATTTATTCATTGATGAATTAACCTTTTTTGTTTGTAGTGTATTTGTATTAACCATGAACGTTTTCGCTTTAGGGTTGTAACTTAATCTTTTAGTCGCCAAATCTGGAAATGGGATCTGGAATTAGTAGCCAAATCTGGAAATGAGAGAAATCATTTATCCTAATGATCCTGATCAGGACAATGAAACAAAATTATGAAATTATTGTACTGTCATCGATTCTTGACAAGTGTGCAAAATTTCGAATTAATATGACTTATCGAGTAAAAAGATTCCGTTACATACAAGTAAAGCTAATAAAAGCGAGTTGAAAAAAAGGATGCTCGTAATACGGCGAATACACCTAAAAAGTAGAAAATGCCGTTTGAAGGTATAGGCGATCGTAAAGTATACCGGAATATTAATAACTACTTGTTTAGTTTTAGTACCAATATTTTAAAATAGCCTTTCCAGCTAAAATAATTCTCCTGAAATGATATTTAGTTGTTAATTTGTCCTTTTTAATTCTTTATCTATTCCGCTATAAGCAAGTGGGTAGAAACCCTAAAATTGTAAGAAATACGTATCGATTTTTTTTCATTGTTTGGCTTCTTAATAATTATAAATATTTGATAGGATATATTATTTTTCAGATAATGCAGAACAACGACAATTAAAAAGAGAAAAATAGTTTTATGAAGAAATAAAATTGCAAAGAAGGAACAAGTATTAGGAAAAATTATTTCGTTTGAATTTTCCTAGAAAGGAAAATATGACCTTTTAAACAAAGACGTTATAAAAAGCAAACAATTCAATTGCATTCGAAAGCACATTTTGAAATGCAATTACGCATTCGAAAAGGAATTGTGCGTTGAATTTCGTATCAGAATAATCCCGCAATAAAAATAAAGTTAAAAAATTTCCTTTAGAAATATTTTTAAATGCTTTTATTAAAAACCTATCGCGTGCAATTCTGTTGAGAAAGTCCATAGGAAGTAAGACTAGTGATTTAGCTCTTAGAATTTAACGTGACAAATGAATTAAATATTCTGTGTCATTGTTACAAAACTAAAAAAAATTTATAAATTTGATGATCTAAATGAGATGAAAAATTTTATCTGAGTTTTTCATATTAAACTTGCGTTAGTATTTAAAATTAAAAGGATATTTTCACATATGTTTTTTAGTTAAATTTCTCGAACCTCGAATTTCTTAACCCTTTTTAAAGGGTCAAAATATTCAAGAACCTTTTTAAAGGGTTAAATATTCATTTAGAGGCATGAATGAATTCTAAAATGTTAAAATAATTTCCAAAATAAAATGAATTAAAAAATGAATTATATTCGAATATAAGCCGAACTTCTTTCCTAATGTTAATGCAAAGGAAAAATGGGTAGGGGGCGGGTAGGCATGGAATCGAAGGTGGAAAATTTGTTGAATTGGGAATATTATACACAATGCTCTGACGGTTAGAGCAACTATAGTTTCATATATATATTTAGAAGTTTTTATAATTGGTAAAATTAATTATTCATTTCCTATTAATTCTCATTAAAGGTTATATATATATATATACATTTCGTAAATATTAGATGTTGGTAAACCATTTAAACTACTTTTTACAAAATATTTCTCAAAAACGTGTTGAGAATTTCAGGAGGGGAGGTATGATTTGGAGTCGGTGGCGGCTTAAATTCAAATAAACAGGTTGTTGATCAAGAAATTGATTAATTCGATTTTTAGAGTTTTCACTTTGGATAAATATGTCTCCAAAAAAATTAAAATTTCTGACGTGAAATAGTTTTTAAAAGAACTTAAATGTGTAAAATATGATTGCAATTTGAAATAACGCTTGAATATACTTTAAATAATGCATACAGAATTGAAATTTATAATTTCAATTGAAAAGTCGTTGCGCAATAGAAAATCTGTTCAGAAATGCCAGAACTCAAAACACAATGCTATTAATATTTCCTCGTATAATCAGTCATCCTACATCAAGACATTTTACGTCTAAATTTGTCAATAGGAGGAAGAAACATTAAGTATATCAGTATTTGACATGGTATCAAGTTTCAAGGAAAAAATCGAGTGCATTCATAAAGTAATATAAATGCACTCAAACGAAAGGAAAACTTTTCATTCCATTACTGCCTACGCCTTATCGGTATAAATAATACGGATATATCCACAGACAGATCGGATTCTTTCATTTTTCCTGCTTGTTTAAATAAATGACGTCGTCTACACAGAATTATATATGATGTGATGAATAGTTACAAAATAAATCTGAATGGAAAAAAGTTTCTTAGATCTGATTCATGAGTTCAGAATTCTTAACCCTGTATCTGTTCCCAAATCTATGGATTTTCAAACTACGTGTTTAATGTAATGATAGCAACATATTCGTATTTATTCTGTCTTTGGGTAATTATGTGTAAGTAATTTTTAATATTTATAGCTGTTTTTGCCCAGTGAATTGGCATAATAATTATAAATTTTTTTTTGAAAATTGTAGATAAGTGATGAAGTTAGGGTTCATTTTTGTTAATAGAATTTTTTTAATAAATTGTAGTATATTAAATTACAGTCGGACCTCCATTTTAGGAACCTCTGTTAAGCTGAATTTTTTATTTTAGGAACTTTTTCCTGGAACCAAGAACATTTTACTACACGATTATAAAATAACCTCCAAATAACGAGTGCATTTTCAATTTAACGAAATTTTTCTCTTGTGTTTTGATTCTTTTCCTCTCTTTTTTAAAAATATTTTGAATATCTCAGATTATATTTCCTCTTTATAAACATTTTATAGTGATTAATGCCTTGAACTAGTATTACCAGGTGCGTAACTCGCCTACAGTAATAAAATAGTAGAAATTTTCAAAGAAAAAACTCAAATAAATTTAACAGATTTTATCAGTAATCAAATTTAAAGATGCATGTTGTAATGTATGCTAAAAATTACTGGTTATAAAATAATGATAGTTAAAATTACTTGAAAGTTAAAAATTAAAATAATATATTTAAAATTCATTAATTTTAATTAATCTTTGAAAGTTTAGAGATACTTTTTGGACACCCTATATATTAATTGATTTTTTAAAAGTTGCAAGATGCTGAGAACGTAAAATATGATTTAGGTTAAAATAAACAGGTAGCGAGAGCATTGGAAAAAAGAGTTAATTTAATTTAGATGCGTCAAATTATGAAAAAAGTATATAAAAAGCATGTTTATTTTTTTGTGAGAATCAATTGAATGATAGTAAAAATAAATAAGAAGCTTTCATGGTGCTTTCCTCTTCTAGCTTAAACTTCCAAACTGCTAACCATTTTGAATTCCTGAACATAATGATGTAATTTTATCACTGGTGTAACTAGCCCTGAGTGGCCTCTGTATCAGAATTCCTTGAGGGCCCTTTCGGTGACCCCTTAACATTTTAGGATTGTTTTGCTTACACATGTTGGGGCCCCTTTAGCTTGAGGGCCCCATATCATTTAAACGGTTGATACGGTGGTAACAACTCCCTTGAATTTTATGGAATATCTAATTATATATATACATATATACACAATTAGAGCCCCTTCTCTATAGTGCAGTAGTATAGGCAAATTCCAGGTGATGATTGGCTGGCCTGAAAACAATCCGCAATCTTAGTTCCTAAGGCTAAGCCAGGGGTGTTCAACCCAAAAGACCTTGCGGGCCACTTCGGAAAAACACTATAATCTCGCGGGCCGCTCATTAAGATATGTACCTTTATATCAGATTTGGAAACAAAAAAAAAAACATATATTGGAGTGAAAATTTAAAACAGAATGAATTATTTTTATTGTTTTCATTATTTTTCATGTATACAGATATAGATAATATAATAATGTTTATATAATATAATAAATGCAATGATCAAATAATGTTTGAAATATTACAGTTGCCATTTTCTTGAAAATTAACGTGTTCCTATTGAATTGTTGAAATTTGATAGTGCTGTCATTCGTAAGCGATTAACCGTCCTGAATATTTTTTTAAACTTTAAAAAACATCTCTGACTGCCTCTTGCTTTTTGCGCACTCCAAACAGAAAAGGAGGAGCAAAAACGAAATTCGCACACTCAGAGAATCATGTACCATCCATAGTAAAGGATATACATAATGCAATTCGAAATTTATTTAAAAAGTAATTTACTATAGTAAAATCAAATGTAACTGTTTGATAAAATATAAATCTATTTTAATCTAAAGGATATATATTTATTATCAAAAAGGATTTATTTCAAAACAAGAACAGGTATATATATATATATATATATATATATATATATATATATATATATCAATAAATTTCTCCTCAAATAGATTTCAAAATGAAAAGACTTTAAAAATCTGATATTTAAAAATTTTATAAAAAAGAGTTGGTGAGCCACAACTTACGTACTGACGGGCCGCGTGTTGGACACCTCTGGGCTAAGCTTTTGTACTACTGTGGCTGACTTATTTTTTACCTTTACGGTCAGGTTATTCTACTTTTTTTTTTGCTTTGCTTCTTTAGAATTATAGCTATTTTAAAAACATATATTCTCAAAATTATACTTGCTTTATTGATTATGCAAAAAAAAATATTATTTCGAAATCACTCGTTCTGCTTCGTTCTTTCCTTTCATTTTGAAAAAGCGGCTTTAAATCTGTTTTAGTGAATCACATGTAATGTTTGAATTTCTGAAAAACATTCTAACATATTTTCTAACATCACGTTGTGTATGAAAATTCTTTCTATAAAATTCTTCCTTATTAATCTCTGTTTAAGACTAACTATATCATTTTTAACGAGATATTTTTAAAAAGTTAAATACTTCGAATTTGTTCACATTTCCAAAATGGCTGACAAATAGTAGCCTGAACTTTGAAAAAGTTTGAAAGAAACCGAACATATTCACAATGTCTTTACTACGTATGATTTTAAACGAAGAATACATATACATAAAAGTACGAAAGATTCATTGTAAATTTTGTTCATTTTATGATTAAAATTTCAAAAATCGTGATTAAGCAATAATTTCGTTTGAGTAAAAAGCAGTACTTAAGCAAAGCAGCAAATTTTGCAGTTAAACAGAAACTTCTATTTGATGAAAATAAATTTATCGTCAAAATACACAAAGAAACAAAGGATTGATTCTGTCAGCTAATCAGGAACTTCTATCTTTCTTTTGGTGCTACCAGAAACACGAAATCTGAGATCTCATCAAAGCCACGTGTTTCTCAATTGGATCGATTTCCTTTACCTAAATGGTTTTGTTTCTCTAATTGATGATGAATTAATATTTACTCACCTGAGTATCTCGCTTTTCGTTCATGTATTTTTCCAAAGGTTAAAAGCTTATTGATGTGCACCGGAAACCGCATCTATTCCAGACGACCACATAATAAACAAAACGTTAAAAATAAGTACTTGGGTTTTTGCCCTTTTGATATACTTCTGTCATTAAGTTCGTGTTTCGTTCTTTAAGCAAACGCATTAAATATACAATATTTTATATCATAAGATTTTTAACAAGTAATACCAAAAAAAAATAATAAGTCAGCTCTTCCTTAGGTCAACAAAGAAAAATTTTATTTATTTATTTTTTATTAAATAACTACAATTATTATAAATATGAATATACTTATGACCGAATCACAATATTAAATGACAAAATAGAAAGCTATTTTCCTTGCAATTTTCCATTTTCCTTTCTATATAGGGTGTTAGACTATTTTTTTGTTTGTTACTATTTATTTATTAACTAAATTTAATTATTCTAATAAAATAGTACAGTAAAAAAGAAATCATACTCTGAGAAATTAGGCCATCCCAGGTGGGATTCGAACCCGCGACCTTCGGATTAATGCACTATCCATAGCGCTACAGGGACACAACGAACAATTTTCCTTTCTACATGTGTTGTTGAACTATTATTTTTGTTTGTTGCTAGTTATTCATTTTTTAATCTAATTAATGAATTAATATTTGAAAAAAACTGTATTAACATCAAGTGTCATCCACTACAAGTTTAAAAAAATGTATTTGAACTTGAATGGATGAATAGAAAGTATTTTATTAACGATTAAAAACTTGAACACGATATATATATATATATATATATAAATGGGGGAGAGTGAACTAATAGTAGGAATTGGAAAAAATCAGGCAAAAAATTTAATCAGTGTAATACTCTACTGATGAATTATTTCATGCATGTTTGTGTGTGCTATATTTATATTATCACAAAAACTAATAATGTTAATCTTGTTAACAATGTTGTTGCTTGATCTCACAAGATTCTGCAGCATTTGTACATATGTTCCTAGTAATGTCATAATTTCTGATACAACTATAAAGGAGATTAAATAAAAATTTTAGAAATCAAATTTAAATCTAAATTTTCTTCAAGTTTTATTTTGCCTTAACATATTGCACCTTTTATTTAAAAGAATCGCCTTTTAACTTTACAAGGGCTTTTAAATCTATTTGACCAATCCTTAATTGAGGCACGCACTACTTCTATAGGGGTTTTCACCACTACTTTTCTTAAAGAACGTTTAACACTATTCTTATTGAGGTTGCCATTTTTGGCACACCTTGGCCTCTAATATTGACCATAATTTATAGTAGAATGGATTTAAATCAGGACTGTGTGCTGGAATACCAACCTTTGTATTTATGAAGTTCATTCTCTTTCAACCAAAGCAGGGTATCTCTCGCTTTTTAAGCAGAAGCAGAGTTCTGTGGAAAAGTCCAATAATTTTTGCAGAACATTTTATGTTCAGGACTGACTTCTTTATTGGTTCTATGATAGTATATTGATAAACTTTTGCCGGAGTTTTCACTTCTTTCCTGTAAAAATGACTGTTTGGGATACATTCATACCACACTTACGGAAGCCGGATAAGGAGCTCTCCGCAGGTATTTTTTCTTCTCTTTAGTTTATTGGCCACTCCTTGTGCTTACACGGTCATTCTGGCGGTTGAAAGATTCTTTAACGTTAAAAAATTTCTCGTCGCTAACCCTTTATCTACCACATTATGATTCACTGCAAATTTTTCCATGCCAATATTTTTTTTTTGAATCACTGTATTGAAAATTAAGGGATATACATAAATAAAATACTCAACTTTGAGAAATTTAATTCGTTAGAGCTGATTAATTAAATTGATTCTTTAAAGTACCGTCAGTCCACAAAGGTCTCACATATTCTCATAACACGAAAAGACCGAATGACTTTTTTAACACAGTTTTAACTCTTAAAAATGCTAAGTAACCAGAGAACACCAATATTTGACAGCACAAAATATTTATTTTTAAAGATTATTTAATTCTTAAAATTTATTTACCTTTTTTACACGCAAACTTAATTTGATGATATTCAAAGAAACAGTTTTTGTTTTTCATTAATACACAGAAATTCATTACGCGTTGTGCATTTTGAGTGAGGTCTCGATTAAATGTTTTTTATAGCACCGCATCCTGCGGTAAGAAATGCTGTATTTTCTTAACATGAACTACTGCACCTTGAGTTCAGTCTCTTGATCGTAATCCTAAGAATCTAACAAAAATTCCAGCAGATAATTTGCTGGGACTTCATCTAAAAAATCATCTGTTAATACCTAATTGATTTCAGATAGTAGGATCTGTAATAAATCCAAAGCCTCTTGAAGACATAGTTCCTTTTTCCCAGAGATTCTAAGAAAAGGAAATAATGATAATAAAATAGCAACTTGAAATTCTCCTATTGTTGTTAAATTTTCGTTATACATAAAGAAATTAAAATGTTGTTAATTTTTGAAATAAGAATAGATATTTCATTTCATTGTGTCGAAGAAAAAAAAGCTCAGTTTAAAATTTTTTGAAAATGTTAAAGTAAAACAATAAAAAAGCAAAGTAAATAAGTTAAGTTTAAAGAAATGCTAAAAAAAGCATAAGTATATTGCACTATAGTCATGACTCTACGACACAACAAAAAACAACAAGTCACACGGATAAAAAAAAAACAAACTAAGTTCTTGATCCAACACCCAGTGTGCTGTTGGTACTTATATAAGTATCACAAAGTTAATTCAGTTGTAAAATTAATTATATACACTGTTTACTTAAAACAAATAGTCAAATCATTTTCTAAAGTCTTCCTTAACAAATAAAAAAAAAATATAAGACACTTACCTTTTGACATTAACTGCTTTTTCTGAACAAAAATGACAATCTTCGCAATCCGATGAAAATGTCAGGCTGTAAAACTATTCGCTTTCCCCACTAAAAGACTCATCATAGAAACCGTGAGGCCATATATCTTGAAAGAGTGGATTTAAGAGAATATTCCTGCTAAGTATCGTCAGAGTATTCGTAAAAATGGATATTCTATGTAATTTTAAAGTGAGTGGTACTTATAAGTACCGTCGGTAGGTAAAGCGCTAAACACACACAGAATTCGTCCGTGGCCGTTGTGAGACCGTTATGTGGTCTTGTCGCTGCAACAGTACTTTTGCTTAAAGGAATAACAACTTTTTTGTAAGAAAATTACCAGCTATTCTTCGATAGCTTCTTGGTGTAAGTTCTTTTACTGTGCGACACATTATTCACTTTGACATGTTCTTTTGTTTAGCAAGAATAATCTTTCTACAAGGATTTCGTTCCATGTTCTTCTTGAATGCTTCGACGATAGGTAGTCTTCTCACCCAATGCGGACGAATTGCTTTTAGTGCGATCTGCAATGCTGTTAGTCTAAGAAAATCTCTCATTTGTTCGACAAATGAATACCCTTTTGATATCTAAATGCTTAAGAGCCTAAAAAATTTGCAACGGATTCTGCTTTTTTTTTCATGCTAAGAAGTAACTGCTGTTCACTTCTGTTCTACGTGTTAAAGCTCTAGATGATTTAGAACAATATTTGTGAAAGACAAAAGTATTCTAAAAGTATCACAGACGATTTTTAACAATGAAATTTTGAAATGTCTGCTGCGTTTGTCACAGCAACGATCTCAAACTTTTGTACCAGAACTTAAGCTACGCCCAAGGGTACTACTACCATCATTCATTTTTTAAAATTATTATTTATGTTTCCGCAAGCGATTTCTTATACCACATCACAAAGCGATTGTGAACCAAAATCTATCCAAGTTAAACGTTACAACAAAAAAATTATACGTATGGTTTATTAAAAAAAAATAATCTAAAGCAATAAATTTATTGTAATGGTAGTTCCTAGAATACAGCATCAATATGAAGTTCTAATTCCAAGCCATATTTCATATTTTAAGGATTGTTTCAAATTCGAAAACGTTTGAGCAATATTTGCCGCATATTGTAAATTAAGCTTCTTAAATTGATTCATTTATATTCTAGCCTTATCTTTTCAAATATCCTTATAAAACGACATTAAAAGATATAAGTTAATTTCCTATTTGAAAGTTCGAAAATAGAGTTTTTTTTTAAATATTGACTTTTCTTCTATTTTTCATTTTTTATTATGAAAAATATATGGAAGAAGAAATTACATGTTGTTGTAAAAATAGCTTATCTTTTATATTTAAAAGCATTTACAATCATTTACATACAGCATCCATATAAATATATTCAGTTCTATAATTGATGAATTACGAATGAACTGTGTGTTCAACTATTTCTTTTAGTTGCTTACATTAGATCTGAATAGAAACAACAATCAGATGGTGTTTTGAGTTCTTGGATTTCTGAACAAATTTTCTATTTCGTAAGCGACTTAGTAAATGAAAAAAAAAACCCAACTGTATGTAAATATTATTTAATTTAATTATTAGAGTGATATCCACAGAAACCCTGTACATAGTACTTTTAATCATCAATTACTTTTCCAGAAAGTTCACGTCATTTTTTTCTGTGTATTTTGTCAGTCTCTGACGTAAAATAGTATTTACTGTTCAAGTTTATCTGGTTTTTGTTTTACGTTCTATAAAAATCTCTTTCTGTTGTGATAAATCCGTCACAAAAATCAATTTCTTTAGTCAATTACTTTCTGAATAAATTCTTGAAGAAGCAATTTCAATTTCCGCCATTCACTTGTTATGAACGGTTTTTCATTTTAAATTCTTTTCATGTGTGAAAGATTTATAATCCAGCGGCCTAATATACATATTTTTTCTGAAATTACAGTGAAGGTCAGCCATGCTTTGGAAATAGTAATAATTTTAAGATTTGTAAGAGATCATTATTTTTCATCAGCGCTACCGTTTATTTCAGTGAATGCTGCAACTTCAGTTACAATCGAGAGGAATATATTCTACTTAAAAATTTTTTGAATTTTCGGATGACAAATAGTAATTTTTTTTCTTTCATTTTAAACGAAAAAAGAATTAGTAATCAGTGTGAAAAGAATTAGTAATCAATTTTGTTAGATATATATATTTTTTGTCATATTATAAAGTAAGTTAAATAATAGAAAAATAAGATTAATATCCTTTGAAAGAAATATCTACAAATCATTTCGTTAGTATGTTGTAATTATAATAATTGTTCAACACTTTAAATTAAATTTAGCATTGTTCTTTTCAAAGAAAATGAATTATTTAAAAAAAATACAATTTAAAATAAATTCTAATAATAATTAAATAAAGATTTATATATAACGTTTTAATAAAATGATAAATTATAAATAATTAAAATTAAGCAATTAATAAAATTGCACGATAAATTATGGCGAATATTTGTTATTGTAAAAGCCAAAATTAGTTTTTTGCTTATTTACAAATACGAACGAAAAGATAAAACTCATAATACGATTAAGTCATAGAAATTAACAGACATTTACGAATGCACAAAAAAAATTAAAAATTAAATGTACAAATACGTTTAAAATGAAGATTATTTATATCATCAATAAAATCGCAATGTCACAAGTTATATAACCTCTGACAATAAAGTTCGATGAATGAAGTCAAAACGGCCGATCTGGCAACAGAGACGAAACAAAACGCTGCACATACTTAGCGGGAAGTGTTGACTACCTGCCCTCACCGTTGTTCGGTTGAGCATCGTTTGTGTTCCGTGTAAGACTTGTTTTACAAAGTGTATGTTTAGTGCGTTGGTTCTTAACTGAGAACAGGAAAATGAACGAACAAAAGATCAATTTAAAGTTTTGTTTTAAGCTTCGCAAGACACCAACAGAAACTTAGTCGATGCTGGTACATGCTTATGAAGATCAAGCACTGGTCTTGATGTGTGTGTACGAGTCGTTCGCCCGTTTTTGAGAAAGCTGGGAGAGTGTGTTTCTGACAAACCCCGTAGCGAAAAACCGTAGACCTCCGTCAGTGACGAAAACGTTGAAAAAGTGAGTAAGTTAATCACGGAAAATCGTCGATTAACTGTGCGCATGATAGCTGGAGGATGAATGTTGCAAGGTACATTGAAATTTTGACCCGTTTCATGGAACGTCCACGCAGGGAACGACACCAGTACGCACAACAAGGTTCATAGTATTTTGTTCACGACAATGCTCGCCCTCACACAGCCAATATCGTCAAACAGTTCGTGGCAAAAAGGAGGGTGATGCAAATTGAACATCCACCATTCTTGCCAGATCTCAATCCACCAGACTTATTCCGATTCCCACGACTCAAACACGCTTTGAAACGAAAGATATTTGTCGATATTTCTGACATCCAACGAAACGGGATGAGGCTTTTGAACTCCATCTTCTTGAAAAGTTTTAAGGACTTGTATAGCAGATCTCAGCGGTGCAAAGTCATGGGAGATAACAATTTCAAAGGACTCCATCTCAAAAGAAGACTTCTTGCAAAGTTTCCAGGACATGTATAGCAGATCTCAGCGGTGCAAAGCTGTGGGAGATGACAATTTCAATGGAGAGTAAGGTAACTTTCGTTAATATTTCATTCATGTTAATGTTACAGGACTATTCACCGGACTTTATTGTCAGAGGTTGTATAAATATCATTATAAGAAAATTTTCAGAATCTTTATTTAATCTCCGTATGCAATTTTAAAGTAGCTTCCATACTTAAAAATGCATGCGGTTTGCGAGAACGTATATGTATGCGTGTTCAAATCTAGACATCTTTTTCAATGAAGCTCAGTATGTGTAGCGACACATGTCTGAGTCTCACACATACATTGAAAAAGAAATATATTTAAAGAATTTTTTTAAATGATCATATTAAGCAATTTGCGCAAAAACTTTACCTTTTCCCCTTTGACTCGCTGCATACTCTTAATGGTGTTTCACTCAAAAAGTCGCAATTCGGAACTATTTAAATTCCTTTAATTTTTCTTTCGTCTCGCACAAATTTGTAGATTCATTCTCACGAATTCTATTAAACTGATCTGAACTCTGCGGGCTTTTACGCTATTTCCGGAAGCCCACATTGTAAGTATTGTAGCTAATTGAATCTCAGATTCAAATTTTTATTCTATCAAAGTTAGAACTAGCAATATATACGAGGTCTGCTGACAATAGAGCCGAAATTTTTAATCACGGGCAAGTGTCATCAATGATGCATGCAGTTACTTTTTCTCTACATTTTTTCAGACCCTGAACCTTAAAATAACTCAAGCTAACAAAAATTCAACCCCTCTTAAATTCTGGATGGATATTTGATAAAATGAAGAAATAGCCCTTGATTCGACATAAACAATTCTGGCTGCAATATTTAGGACCACAATCATTTGATTGCTACAACCAAATATAGTCTTATTGTCAATTTATTTTTTATGTATATTAAACTGGAATATTCTTATCAGATTGCATTTTTCCCTATGCAAATGGGCTCTTTATTGTATCGATATAATAAGTATCAAATATATTATAGCATTTTCTCTTCCTTACAGAAAACAAGTTACATAAAAATAAAATTTTCAAGTCAATTCCTACTTAGATCAATAAAGAAAAATTTTATTTCAGCTACTTTTTATAAATGTTCATTATATATATATATATATATATGTATATATATATATATATGTAATATGCATATGACAAAATCACAACTTTAAGTGGAAATAATTTATTAATTATCATTAAAGTATCTATTATCATCCAAAACAATCGTTTTCATATAAAATTTCAGTTCAACTGAATGCTTTAAAACGTTAGAAAAAAAACCTTTTCAAGTTTTGACACAAGTCGCCAAAAATAATGCCAAAGTGTCTGTATGTGTAAATAATTAATTTTAATCAATTAATTTTTATTAATTATAATTAAATTATTGTATTGTCATGCAAAATAATTCTGTATATAAAATTTCAGCTCAAAATTGAGCGCTTTAAAATGTATTTTATTAACGATTAAAAATTCCACCAAGATAAATAAATATAGAGAGAGTGAGCTAATAGTAGGAATTGAAAAATATTCAACACAGAGTCAACAACCTTAAAGAATAAGTGTTAAAAAAGTAACCATGGAAACAATTGAACCAAGTACAAAAATTTTAAAAAAATCGGAAAGGAGGTTTACTTTTAAGAGTGTAAAAAAGAAAATTTAAATTAAAATGAGAGGTGGCATTTAAGCTTGTGGGCAGGGATTGAAAAGATTTTGCGGCCTTTAAATTGCTATTTCCATCAAATTCAAAACAATTTTGAAGGAAGAATGTTTATAAGAAGAAATCTCTCACACAGAGAAGAAATATTCATTTTTAAAGTACCTTTACATTTTTACTATAAAGTTATTAATATGTATGCACACACCTGCATTTATAGCACTTTGACGTCGAACTGGTAGCCATATTTCGACACGCAATTTTTCTATTAATATATCCCAATGAGTTCATTCTGTCTAGAATGTTATTTACTTACTAGGAAAATGAATAAAAGTGGAGTGAATTCTATTTGTGGAGATATCCATTACGTAGTACAGTAGTACCGTATTTCCCTGAAATGATGACATTAATTTTCCCCATTTTGACTTGTTTTCTGGGAATGTCTTATTTTTTGTGTATTATAATAAGCAATATTTATTCATGTGTGTATGATATACATTTATATTCATGAATATAATACGCACCTATATTTAATTGTATATTAATAATAGTTTTACCATGATTCACAAAAAATACGGTAGTATTTTGATCTGAAAGATGCATTGAGACTTGATTTGAGAGGATGCTTGCTTTCTTCGAGCGTTTCAGTAATCACTTATTCAAATGCATGTTGCATTTGTTTATTAGCAGTATATATATACATAAATTTATATAAAAATGAGTTTAATAGTATTAGGTTGGAGCATATGAAATGTAGGAGTTCTAAGTATATATAAAAGTGTATATTTTAATCAAAAGCTATTTATTTTTTCAAAACATACACAATTTACTTCAATACAGCTTTCTCAGCAAAATTGTGCATAGATGCCTGTCCCAAAGAAAGTTTGATTTTGAAAGCAACAATATCGTATGACATCTTGTACACGTTTTTTCATCGACATAATTAAAGTTTATAATATTTCTGATGCCAAGTACCATTCACTTTCAATGGTGGTCTTCAAGACATTCATTTAATAATATTTCTCTTCGTATTCGTTTATCTTTCAAGACATAATGCCCACACATTCTCAACTAGGTTAAGATCAGGGCTCATTGGTGGCCCCTAGAGATTAGTAATATTAATCGATTTTAAATAATTCTTCCATTGTATTGGAGGTATATATGGGAGTATTTCCATGATGATATTTCTAATTTCGTTCTCATATGTTTTCTACAAATGGTCTAAGATCATTTCTGCTATTTCTATATATTTCAAATTTTTGTCGACTATGTAAAAAGGACAAATCCATTGGACCTTTGAAGCCAAAAGCCTCCCGGACCCACACAGATTCATCACCACTTTGTCCACAGAAATGGCCCATAGACTCTTCTTGTAAATCATATTGATATTTTATACAGAGTTATTCATAATTTCCTCTGGAGTTTTAAAGCACTATAGTAAAAAGAGAAAAAAAAACTACTAAGATGAGCACAGCAAAAAAGAACACTTGAAGGAATATAGAAAGACAATTCAAGTTTTATTTACATACCTTACAGATATGTGTGAAGCCTTGGTTTCAAAACATACATCAATGAGATAGTCTAGTTCCTGCCACACCTACTCAATACAATACTACAGAGTTTCTCAAACTGTGGGGCGCGACTACCTTGGGGGGAGTGACAACTCTACAAGGGGGCGCGAGCATATTGAAAGTTAAAAACAAAAGATAAGTTTAAAAAATTATTAATTTACTAAATAAACGAAATACATTCTGACATTATTAAAATAAAATGCACATTTAGACTAATATATTACACTTTAAACTATAATGCTACACAATGTATTTTATAATTAAATTAACAATACTAAGTTAAGAACAAGATTAATAATTACCAGTGAGCTCATGGGATTGTGATATATAAAATTATATACAAAAGTTAACAAGATAATTTTAAAAAATTATTAATTTACTAAATAAACAAAATACATTCTGACATTATTAAAATAAAATACACATTTAGACTAATATATTACACTTTTAACTATAATGCTACACAATGTATTTTATAATTAAATTAACAATACTAAGTTAAGAACAAGATTCATAATTACCAGTGAGCTCATGGGATTGTCATATATAAAATTATGTGTACAAAAGTTAACAAGATAATTTAAAAAAATTATAAATTTACTAAATAAACAAAATACATTCTGACATTATTAAAATAAAATACACATTTAGACTAATATATTACACTTTTAACTATAATGCTACACAATGTATTTTATAATTAAATTAACAAAAAATACTAAGTTAAAAACAAGATTCATAATTACCAGTGAGCTCATGGGATTGTCATACATAAAATTATATACAAAATTTAACACTTATCTTGATAATTTGTACGGTTTATAATTAATCCCTTAAAACTGCCGATTAAAAGTTACGCGATTCACTTCCCATTTCCAACCGTTTTCACGCAAGTGATGTATTGGAGAGGGAAGGGAGAAACAAATAAGCAAATTCTATGATATAAGTAAATGCTTCGCAGACATGGTCAAGGTCCTTTTATTGCATTCTAAAGCCTTCGGAATAATTTTATGGATAGCAGTGCAGAGAAAAGATCATACTTCGGAAAGACGTATATATACGTCTAAGGAAATAACGCTTTGACTGAGCGAGACGTTTAAAATTATGATTGAATATTGTCGGGATGAAAATTATGATTGAATATTAGGTAGCGAATATTGAAACTTTGAGAAGCACTGCAGTACTATCAGCGTTATTGACAACACGTGTTATAAAACCAAGTTTTCGTAACCACTTTGCCGCGTGTTGTAGCAGAATTGCATGAAAGGATAATATGTGCTGTCAATAAAGTTGATAGTACTATGTTGAGTTAAGTGTAGCAGTAGAACATCTGTAAAGTATGAAAATGAAACTTGAATTGTTTTTCTGTATTCTTTCAAATGTTCTTTTTTGATGTATTCGTCTTAGTTTTTTTTACTACAGTGCTTCGTACCCTTAGAGAGAATTATGAATATTTCTGTATTACCGCCAGGTTCATCGAGGCTCAATTTTTTTCATCACTGAAAAGGACAGACATCCATTTATCATTATATGACATATGGTTCTGAGTTCATTGTAAAACTTTTACTAATGTAAAGCTTTCAGAGTGGTAATGTGAGTGGTGTTTGCACCAGATTATTTAATTCATCTATGAACAGTGTCCTCGGAGATTTACACCTGAGAAGACCCTACTCGTTGTATACTGTAATGTCGGATCAATAGCAGAACTCTCCCATCTATTCTTCTCATGACTGGCGTATGGGGAGTCAGTTGTCCAGATGGGGCATTGTGTCTCCATAAAAGGCACCGGTGGTTCACTCCTTACGCCGGGGGCAAAATACGTACGAATGTCTTGGAGAATGTCTTTGAAGTCGCCACTCCCTTTCTTCTTTCCCGACATACAGATGACTCCTAATCCAAATACTCAGTAGAAAGGAAGCTACAAGTTATAGCCCCTTTGTGTTGGCTTCCCTTCGTACGTATGGGCACAGTCAACCTGAATAAGAGGGTGCTAGCATGACTCGGTGAAAATATGACTGGACGAGTTATAGCCTCCAGATGTTGGACACAAGTTCAGTTCAGAGTTGAAATCAAATGTGCCGGCCGATTGTTCACATGCACCAAAGGAGTGGGATTACGATCGGAGGGCCGTGTGCAAATGTGCTGCACCCGCCAATGAGAGGTGACGAGGGCGTGAAAGCGACCCGACCCTGGAGTTAAAGGGGTCGGCTCGGAATTGGAGAGGGACTTTCTCGACTTCTCGGTCTCCAGTAATTGACGGATTCCTCGCTCTCCAAACTTTGACTTTGAGAACGCATTCGCACTCAAGGATCTACGGATGAATTTAAACGGCTACTGAACTTTTTGGCGAATAGGGACCATGGAATTCCGAAGTCAGCGATGCAACGTCTTGGCATACCTGAATTGATTTTGAACAAGAACTTTTCCACAGCGAAAGGCTGTATTCTATAATATTGTAATATTGAAATTATAGTTATTAACTATTTAGTCTAGAAATAAAATGTCTTTTGGCAATCAGCGGCGTGACTGCTGATGCTTCCCTTTACGATGTCAGAATACTCAGACTCGTATGCAACAACAACAAAAAAAGAAGCGTAGATAAGATATAAGTTCCACGAACTTTTGAGACAGAGTATATATATATGTAAGGCTTCAATTTATCAAATTCTTATCTTTTGAATTCATCTTTTCCTTTTTTAAAACAAAATTCTTATACATGTCAAATTTATAAGCGTTTAGTAATAACCTAAGAAAAAAAACCATATTTGTATTGCGAGCTTAGTTTTTTAGAGCTTTATGATTGCTCAGTTTATTTAACGACGAAGTAACCTTAATTGCGTGCTTCATCTTTTATGATGAGAAGGCACTTGTTTTATTATTTATAAATGACAACTGCAGTTTCTAAATTTAGTTCCCCTGTTAGGTTTGCTACTGTGGAGCCGATATATTCGAAAATTAAGGCACAAGATCTATGTAAATACTCATCTCATTATCGCTAATGAGAATTTACAGTCAACGGAATCGGTTCCATAAACTTCCGTTGTGTATGTGTGTGTACGTAAATTTCCTTTTCTGTGCAATTAAGACTTATTTTTCATGCTGAAATCTTTACAGCGGTGTTATTTTTATCGTAGAGGTCTTTTTTTTTCTTTGAAAATTAAGACATTTTTCCCGAACTTCTTACGGTATAAAATGACAACCATTTAATTATCGGTTGTGCAAAGATGTATATGTTGTTATAACACCGATTCTGCAGTTCAAATATAAGAATAAACGCTAGTAATGTTATCATTTTTTTCAATGAAATCACTTTTTAATGTAATTTTAAATAGAATGAAACTTAGAAAAAACTTAATTCTTTTTGGAACATGAATAAAAATGTCACAACACCTTGTACACGAAGTAAAATACAATAAATAGTAAGTCAACAGATAAGTAAAATTGTTGTAGATGTACACAAATACATGGGTATAACAAACATGCCAACCTCATACTAGTAAAAAGCAAATACTGTATAATTCCGAATATAAGCTGAATTCATATATAAGCCAAGAATGAGGTGTTTTTTTTCAAAAACTCACTAATATTCAAAATTCATGTATAAGCCGCATTAAAAAAGAAAAATCCTGTAATTTTCAAATATACGTTGCTAGTAAAATAGCTGTTAAATAATACGCTAATGACGATAATTTATTTCTGGTAATCCTATCTGAAAGTAACACGTTTTTTTCCATTCATTTGTTACCTTGAGCACTATTTGTCCTAGTCTTATTTTCTCAGCCATTTTTGTTTGTTTGCTTGGAAAATGAGCGAGGAGAAAAATTCGTATATGGCAAATGATCGTCGACCTATGTTTCATGCTCTGGATGAACACATGTATTCAGAAATCATAATGAGTGAATGCATATTTTAAGAACTCAGAAACTCGGATTCTGACACTAACTTTGGATGATTTATGGGACTCTGTCCCTTTTAGAATAACAGCTCCATTCAAAATACCCGAAAAGTTTCTTAAATAGTTAAAATGGGCTCAATTAATGACTTAACATGATAAAGACAAACACGTGTTCTCCATTGAATTCAAAACAAACATTAAACTAAATGTACTTGTTGTTCTATTTGTAAAACTTTGATAAAATTTCAAATTTCATATTTGGGTAAAGATGTTTAAATGTTAGGGGAAAAAATTTCTTCAAAAAGATTCTTTTAAATTAAAAAAAAAAATCGTATTTTATGTTTATACTTTTAAATAAAATGCATTTTGTGTACATAAGTACTTTTTAAGAGAAAGTTTCTGAATAGAGCAAAACTTGGCAACACCGGAGTGCGTGAACTGATTGGTTGGAAATACAAGATAGTTTTTATCGTGTGATTATGACGTCGCATGAGTTTTTGAATTGATTGGCTAGAATCACGTGGCCCACATGAATTGAGCCCATTGATTGCGCAAGTTTTAAAAAAATGATTTCCTGAATTACATTTGTTTTAAGATTAATGAATTCGTTCATGTGTGTGAGCCCATCCTCTTACTTTAACTTTACAAAGGGTTCCAAAACCTCTCGTCTTATCCACGAAAATATACTCTGCGTCAAAATCTAAAACTGGTAAAGTCGAGACTTAAGAAGATTTACGTTTATGAGGGTCGGGGTGAAAATTCAATTTTTATGAGAACTTATGGTTTTTCACTGTGATAGGATCGTTTTATTAAGTATGAAAGAGTTATTGATCATTTTTAGGATTCTTTATCAATAATTACGTATAATTGAAAATAGTTTATTCAAATATTTATTATATAACATTTTATGAGTTGGGCTGGAAAACAAATTATCGCTAGCTTCAAATCTGACTAGCTTACTACAGCGTTTCTCAAACTGTGGAGCGCGTCTCCCTTGGGGGCATGATAACTCTATGAGGGGGGCGCGAGCATTTTGAAAGGTCGAAAGCAAAATATTATTTAAAAAATTATAAATTTACTGCAAGTAAATAAACAAAATACTTTCTGATATAATAAAATATAAAATACACATTTACACTGATATAATACACTTATAAATGTATCAGTACTTTGCAATGTATTACATTATTAATTTAACAATATTAAGTTAAGAACAAGTTTGATAATTATCAGTGACCCCATCGGCTTGAATTAACACTTATCTTGATAATTTGTACGGTTTATGATTAATTCTTTAATTGCCGAGTTAAAGTTACGTGATTCGCTCCCCAATGCCACTCTTTTCCACGTAGGCGTGTATTTTGATGTTTTTCGGGGGGGATATTAGAATAAATAAGCAAATCCTCTAAAATGAGTAAATCCTTTGCAAACACTGTCAAGGTCCTTTTATTGCATTCCAAAGCTTTCGGAATACTTTTATGAATAGCAGTGCACAGAAAAGATCCTACTTCGGAAAGACGTATATATACGTCCAGAAAAATGTTTTGGCAGAGCGAGACGTTTATATACGTTGGTAGCATATAAGAGGGTAAAGTAGTATCGTAGCTTTAGTGTCAAAGTACAGTATTATTGAATTCAATACATTGTTGTTGTATGGAGGGGGGCACGATGAAAATGATGATTGAATATTGGGTGGCGAATATTGAAAGTTTGAGAAGCACTGGCTTACTTTTTTTTAAAGAATATTTAGTTAAAGATAAATTTATTCTTTTAATGAATAAATGTTGGCTCACACAAGATATTTATTGTATGAAGTTTCAATAATATGCAGGTGGTTATCAAAAGTATGGAAACACCTCAGATTTATAAAGAATATTTTATTAGTGTGATGTAGGACTCCTTTTGGCATGCAAAACAGCTTGTATTCGCTCAAAAATCGATTCATACATGCTGAATAGTGTTTAGATATCATACGCTTGTGCAGACGTTCTCCAAACGTGTACCGGTCCTGTTGTACGGAAAAGTGTGAAAGATGATTCGTCAGACACTATTACTTTCTTCCACTTATCAATCGACTGGGTTTTGTGAATGTGACACCACTGCAGGCGACGTTTGGCATTAACATCTGTGACAAGTAGCTTGGGAATTGCTGCTCTACCGTAAATGTTCTGTTTATGAAGGTGCCTTCTAACTGTAATCATTGACACTGGAAAATTCAGATGCTGACTGAGCTCTGCGGCCACTTTGGCTGCCGTTGTTCGCTTTTTAGACATTACAATCCTCTTCAATACCCGTCTCGGGCTCTTTTACTGAGCTTCTCTTTCCGTCTACTATTGCTTTGCCGAGCCTGTCTTGCCGCGCTGTGTGTGTGTGATGTTATGAATTCAGATGCCGTATGTCTAGAAACGCATAAAATTTGGGATGCTTCGGACACTGGCTCCAGCTAGACGAGCTCCCACACTTTGACCTCTTTGAAAGTCCAAGAAGACCAACCTTTTACGCTTTAAGGTATCCGAATACGTTCGGAACCATGATTTTAGAAAAGCGCATAAATGGATAATTTTCATGATATTTAGTGTCACTTAGATTAGAATATATGTATGAAATTGTTTTAAAGACATTTTGACAAAAAAATTTATTTAAATACAATATTTTGGCAAAGAATTAACTTAGAATAACCTTTTTTCAAAATGTTCTCATTTTATAAAAAATGCTTCTTATAAATAATAATATTTTGTGTGTGTGTGCTTATATAAAGGAAAGACTTCTCCAGAGAGTCTAAACTATTTTTTTTTTGAAAAATTCACATTTTCAGAGTTACAACTAATTAAAATAATTATCGGCGTTTTTTTCTTAAAATTTCTCCCCTCTGTTGTGTCGTAGAACATGGATAAACCCACTTCTAAGTTATATATTTCAAAAATTCTAGTTGAGCCTCTGTAGAGAGGTCTGAGCTATATACAGGCAAAATATTATTATAATAGAAGTATTTTTCACAAAAGGAGAATATTTTGAAAATGGGTCATTCTATGTTTATTTTTCATCAAAATATTGTACTTACATAATTTTTTATTGCAATAATATTCTTAAAACAATTTTACATACATTTTCTAATCTATAAGTGACACTAAATATCACAAATATTATCCATCTATGCGCTTTTGCAAAATTACGGTTCCGAACGTACTCGGATATCTTAAAAAAATTTAAGACTTACTGAACTTCAATAAATCTACCACATACTACCAGAATATATATGTTTTTATTTATAAAAAAAACTGGTTGGTATTATTATATTTTCATGCTTACGAAGCGCATTCAAAAATGTTTCTTTTATTCACCGGTGTTTCATTATTTCCTGTGTGTGTGTGTGTATTTCTCTTTTTTGTATTTCTCAAATTTTCAACATTTATTGGACTTGAAGTTTATAAATGCGCTTAGTAGTTGCAAGTTTATAATTTAAAAAAATTATAAACATTTTAAAAATGTTTATTATTTTTTAAAAGAATGATAATACAGAAAATTTGAGAATGATATTGTCTACTAGATCATACTTTGAAAATTGTCAGCATCTTAGATAATACAGTCGGACCTACATTTTACAAACTTCTATTTTGCGAACTTTTTTCTGGAACAAGTCTGAAAAGTATATTGAAAGATGAATCTCTATTTAGCGAATTTTCCACATAACGACAATTTAATCGGAATTTAGCTAATTTGTTAAATAAAGATCCGACTCTGCGTTTGATTTCATCAACCCCAAATGATTGTTTTGAAGAACAATTTAGATTTTTAACTATGAAGGAATTATTGCACTATTTTCAGAATTTTTTTTAAGAAAACAAAACAGTCTCTTAAAAGTTTACTATTTTAATATGGATAGTATATAATTAATATATATTAGAATGGAGTGGTTGTCCATTTTGAATTCATAAACGTAATGTTAATATCCTAAGGAAAGTTTCCTTTCCTTCTCAAACCTGTATTATCGATTTCATTGTAACAATATGCATCAAATGCGCAAAAGATAACGAAGGTTCTTTCAGAATCACGTTTTTCATCTTATTTTTAGAAATATTTTTATGTCTACTTCATTGATTTATTTGTACGCTTTCAGAATCTAAAGAAAATATTTTTTTAAAAAAGTTTTTAAATATCAGAAGAAAGATGTAATTTTGAAGAAACTATCATTCTTTTTTCTAATTCTAATGCTCTTTATTGAATTTAAATCGATGTATTAATAGAGTTTTGAGAAAAAAAATAGAATTTTGCGTAGGATTAAAATTTCCTTTATGAATTCAAAATGGCTAATATGCGGAATTCTAAGCAATTATTTATTTCCAACAATCTAAATGAATTGTTTTAGACAATGACTTTCTGTGACGTTATTCAAATGAATGCTTCAACAATGGAAGATTCCGAGAGAGACAAGAAATAACTTTTGCTTCCGAGTAACAGTGAATAAAGGTATTTAACTTTTATGGTCACTTAAAACTCTCGTGTTTTCCAAGTAAAGGTTCATTGGATCCACTTACAGTGAAAGCTTATAAACTCACTGTCATATATATTTATTCTCAGTATATTCGAGCAATTAATTCACTGAATTCTATATAAGAGGTCAGAAAATTTATTTTTAATGCAAAAAGTATTTATTTTGTTTCATATGGTTGCATGCAATAATATTTGTAAATATTTTGCTGTCAAAAAATCTGTTATTATATAGCAATGTGAAGCAACACACGCAGTGACGTCTTAAGACTCTTTGAGGCCCTGGGCCCCAGTGGCGTAACGTACACCCCCGTAAGCCCTGCATTACGGGAGGGGTAGATATTCTAGGAGGCCCAAAGCTTGACTGACACAAATTTGGGATCGGGGATCAAAATCTGAGTTTTCAGGGGACCCTAATATTCTCCGTTACGCCACTGCTGGGCTCAGAGAAATCTTTTCTGAGGTCCTGGGACCCTATTCAAAAGTAGGCCCTACCTGAGATCTTTAAAAGTAGACAGCATATAGCATGCATTTTCAAATACTCGTTCAAAGGTAGTTTGAAACAAATAAATGTGTTCGACTTTCAACCTCAAAAACCTAGGCACAAACCGTTTCGACCCATGGCCGCAATTCGACTAAATGAATTGAATATTGCTTATGGTATTACGCGTAGGCTTAGACATTGACAACGGTCATCACATAATAATAGTCTTACCACTTTTTCTAATTTTGCAGTTTGAAACTCCATGATTTTCGGAGAGTATGTACGGGAATAATATTTGACCATTAAAACTATCTAGATCATGATTGATAAAAACACAGTCGAGAACGAAACGAGGACCCATGCCTTAAGACGTCACTGAACACGAGGACAAATGGCGATGGACCTGGTAATTTTAAGCCATGAACGAGGACTACACATGAGCTTGCATGCACCTATTAACCTTCCCACCACGACAATGGGAGGACCTTGAACGTCGATAGATATAATTTGCATCAGCCTCTGTACTCGGCGGCTCTTCAGAGGCTCTAGGTCTCGAACTGTGACTCGATAATGCCGGCTACGAGTTCATGTGCCTGACTGCTTGGTTACAGTGGTCCCTGCCCTTCGGTAAAATATTGATCTTTGTTTCTAAAAGCGTGATCTAATTTTGATCTTCATGTATAAATATTGATGACCTTGTGAAGATTGTAGTTTCTTAAAAAGCTGAGTTAAAGAACTCTTTTTATACATATTATAATTTTGAAATACTAGGTGTGACAATTAAATTCCCGGATTGCACATGCACTAAAGTGTTAGCCTTGGTGTGGAGGAGTGTGAATGCAATGTAGTTGATCTTTGATGCTTGCAGAGTAGGTGACACACGTTATTTTGTCCCGCTATCTATAGTTTAGTTTTTTTCCCATTCTAGTTTGAGTAATACGTTGTTGTGTCGAAGTGCTGCGAATCAAGCAAAATTGAAAGCGTAAATTAAATTACTCTAAATAAAAATAAACTCTAACTGAAAGGTTTTGGTTATAAAAAAAGGTGTTTAGAGGCTAATCGCATGCCAAGAAGTTTAAAATTTTAGCGAATTTCAAACGATTTTCGGAAAGTCGGGAGGTTTTTAAAGATGATGAAAGTTCTGGTCAATCTGTGACATCAAGAATTAACGAAAACATTAAGAAAATTAATGAAAGCTTGAGTAAATACTGGCGTTTGAGTATTTGAATGATGTCAGATATTACGAAAATGAACTTACAATAAGAAAAATTTTAAAAGGTATAGTCAAAGTTTGAGACAAAACTAGTACAAAATTCTGTTGAGCAAAAATTTAAGAAATAATTTTCTCTGATATCATGGAATGTCTTCAAAGATCCGAAATAATTGAAAACATTCACTGAGATGGGAATTTCAGTATATCAGAAACTAAATGACAATCATGAAGTTGAAGAATTTAATTGGCGTGTGTAGAATTCGAAAGAGCAAGTTCAGGGTAACGCATGTCACGTAGTTAAAATTTTGAAAGGAACAAACGATTTTCGGAAAGTAGGGAGGTTTTAGAAGATGATGAAAGTTCTGGTCAATCTGTGACATCAAGAATTAACGAAAACATTAAGAAATTAATGAAAGCTTGAGTAAATACTGGCATTTGAGTATTTGAATGATGTCAGATATTTCGAAAATTGACACAAAGACAATAAGAAAAATTTTAAACGAGTATTTGCAAATGACGAAAGTTTGCACAAAACTGGTACCAAAAAATCTGACATGCGAGCAAAAAAATGAACAGGAAAAATATTTGCTCTGATATCATGGAATGCTGCACAAAAGATCCCGAACTGATTGAAAAAGTCATCACATGTGATGAAACGTGGAATTTTCAGTACGATCCAGAAACTAAATGACAATCCATGAAGTTGAAGACCTCCACATCGCCTAAGGCAAAAATAGCTCGAATGAGCAAGTTCAGACTGAAGGTCATGCTCATCGGTCCTTTTTTTATATTGATGGTATTATCGCATTTGAATAGGTACCTCAGCGCCAAACGACAAACCAGAAGTACTCCATTGATGTCCTGATACAGCAAAGAGAAAGAGTTAGGAAGAAATGACCAGATATGTGGAGCAAAGGAACGTGGATATTTCACCAAGACAACGTCCCGGCGCACAATGTTGTTCTCTGTGAAACAGTTCTTGGTGGACAAACGGATTACTGTGCTCGAGCATCCACCGTACTCACCAGATTTCACACCATGCTACTTCTACATGTTTCCAAAAGTCAAAAAAGGCATTGAATGGAACACATTTTCTGTCTGCAGAAAATGTGCAGGCAAAAACGGAAAAATTACTGAAGAAGGTGACACCTAATGAGTTGTAACACTGCTTTGGCCAGGGGAAAACTTGTTGCAGAAATAAATAAAGTAACATATATTTTTTTTCAATCAAGCTGATTTTCAAGACTAGTCCGGTTATTTAGTTGTCCTACTTTGCATATATCAAACTGCATGGTAAAGGCTTAATTGAAGCATTGCTGCAATTAATTGAATATTTATTGCTTTAAACTAATAACTAATGTTTACAGAATATTTTTTCTCTCTATCAATTATTTATCGAATTAACTTATAAAATTAAATAAAACATTGTTAATTTACTCTCTTTTAAACTTTAGAATAATTAAAATTAACAAGTAGTATAAATATTTTTAAAGTCAATTTCTACCTCGTTAGAAAAACGTATTGGCTTCATCTGTTGCAACCAGTTGTAACTCCGACAAAGATAACGCGGAAAAAATTTATAAAATTAAAAATACAATTGCATTAATGAATTAATATTTGAAAAAACTGTCTTAACAACCAATGTCATCCACTACAAGTTTTAAAAAATGTATTTGAACTTGAATGAAAGAAAGAAAGTATTTTACAAACGCGATTGAAAATTTGAACAAGATATATATATATATATATATATATATATATAGCAAGGTGGTCCCGAATTCATGGTACAAACTTTAAGGGTAGATATGGGACATTGCAACAATCATTTATTGTATGGGAATGTATGGGCTCAAATGACGCGGTGAGGTGCAAACAGGGGAGATAAAAGTATAGAGAAATGGAGTCATGGGTTGGTTGTTTTGCCAGTAGGGGGTGGTAGATGCTTAGCCGCCATTCAAACTGATGCATCTCAGTAGAGAAAACGCCATTAACAATTGAGCTGATGTCTACTGTGGAAGACCTTACGTAATTCGAAAAAGTAGACGTGCATTACATGTACGGTCGTGCATATGGTAACAGCAGAGCTGCACTACGAATGTATCAAACGCAGTTTCCTGATCGACGAATACTGAATCGTAGAATTTTTCAGCTGCTACATCGTCGCTTTCATGAAAGAAGTTCGTTTTACGTCACCAGACATGATGATGGTAGACGAAGGGCTGTACTTGACTTAACCCTTTATCTACCGACGGTACTTACCACGACAAGTACCACTCACTTTAAAATAACATAGAAAAACCAATTTTACGAATATTCTGACATACTTAGCAGGAATATTCTTTGAAATCCTCTCTTCCAAGATATATGGCAGCATGGGTTCTATGATGAATATTTTAGCGGGGAAGGCGAATAGTTTTATAGCAGAAATTGCGTTTTCAGCGGATTGCAAAGATTATCATTTTTGTCCCAAAAAAAAGTTAATGTCAAAATTTAAGTGCCTTATTTTTTATTTTTTTGAACGTTAATGAGGACCTTAGAAAACGATTTGACTTTTTATTTTAAGTGAACAGTGTATATAGTTAAGTTTACAGTGGAATATCTTTAATTAATTAATTAGCTCTAACGGATTAAATTTCCCATAGTTGAGTATTTTGTTTATATATATCCCTTAATTTTCAATTTAGTGATCCAAAAAAAGAATATTGCCGGAAAAAACTGCAGTAAATCATAATGCGGTAGATAAAGGGTTAATGGTGAATGTTCTCTTATTTTTCTGGAACAGGTGTTGCCAGAACTTCAGCAGAACATTCCGATCACCATTCGTAACCGCAAGTGTGGTTTCAGCAGGATGGGAGCCAGCCCACTTCTGTGCTGATGAGCGCACGTACCTGAATGCCACGTTTGAGGCGCGATAGATTGGTAGTGGTGAACCAGTCCCTTGGCTTACTGATTTATCGAGGCTCGATTACTTTTTATGGGGATATTTTAAGAATTTTGTTTATGCAACTCCACTCGACTCATATGAGGATCTCTTGCTTGAGTATCCGAAGCTGCTTTACGTGCAATGTTATCCAGATCGTGCGATTTTTCGCGAATTTTGCTCTTTTAAAAACTCTCTGCTACTTTTTTTATCCTATTGCTACTTTGTGAATTTTACACTACTTCACTTGATGGTCCGCTACTTTTTGCTACTTTTAATCACACATAAAAGTATTGGAAAGAGTTCGAAAAAATGACTTATTTGGGACAAATCACCCCCCAAAAAAAATTGGTGACTTTAGTTTCCAATGAATACATGGGGAAACTCCGAAACGACACGGAATGCTGCAGGAAGTTAATTTTGGATATGTATTTTGAATAACCACTGACAAGCAAAAGTAAAATTTCTCCAGAATCTACAAAAGAAATCTATCAAAGATGTTATAATTTTTCAAGACTTCATATGTGGGCAGCTTATAAACCTAATCCTTTTTAATTATATAACTTTAAAAAAGATAAATAATTTTTCCGCTGATATTTTTTTAAAATTGAAATCGTCCTTTTTATGATTTGTCTTTAGAATTGGCAGACCAATCTGAATAGGATGTACTGGAGAATCAATGGAGACAAATCTTTAAAATACAGTTGAAAAATGTTTTTCCTTCCGAATATGAGCTTTTAAATGATGGAGCATTATTTTGTTGTCAAATTTTTAATATAAAAGACGTAGTTGGAAGTCCGTTTTAAAGAGATTTATCTACATTTGCTTTAAAGCTTTACAGCCTACTCATAAGTAATGTCACTGTGGAAAGAGTATTTTCGAAAGCGACGTCACAAGAAAAAAACTAGGAATCGAATGTACCTTGAACTGTTTGATTCAATTCTCAGAATCAAAATGACTGGGGAAGAACGAGGGACTTGCTGCAATGATTTTATTTCATCGCCACAAATGCTTCAATATAATTCGGAAATTTAAGAAAGACACAGCAGATCACACAATGTTGAGCAGGAAGATTTTGAGTGTATTTTAAATAATTAAAGTATCTTAAGAAAGTTTTTAAAAAAGTTTTACAAAATTGCCAAATAAAAAAAATTATATTAATGAATTGGAAGTAAAAATCGATTCGCTACTTTTTTCACCTCTTCGTGCTACTTTGCAGCATAGTTTCTGGCAAGTCTGTTCATGTGTGCTTGAAATACCTGGTATCTTTGAACGTGTACGCCAATCGCTCCACCGACGCTGCGAAGCATGTATCGCTATTGGTGGGTGTGTGAGTGAATATTAACGTCGCACTGTTTTAGCTACACGAGGGTTTTTGGCGACAGACCACGTAATTTTGAACCATGGTCAAGTGACGTGGACGACACCTGAGCTGGCACCCCCTCTTCTAACTACCACACCAACGGGAGGACGTTTCAGCTCTCGATTGATTTAATGTTTATCGCTGCCCTACACGGCGGGTCTTTAGTGGTACTGGGTTCGAACTCATGACATGCCTGCCATGATCCGATACCTTGACCAATGGGCTACCGCAGCCCCTATCGCTACTGGTGGACGCAATTTTGAACAGTTATTGTAATCATTACATTTGCCAACGATGCTTTGAATAAAAACTTTGTCTTTCCTTCCGTCTCTTATTTATTATTTTATTTATTTATTTTTTTGTGTGTGTTTGTGCCTTACCGCGTCACTTGAGCCTGTAACGGCGTGGCATATATTGCACTAGGAGGCTTCACACATAGCACACGATAGACTAGAGAGGGCGAGTGATGTGTTTTGAAGAAAATAATAAATACGGTAAATCCGGTTAATTTGAGTAATGATCAATATAACAACAAGACGATCTTACAAGCCCATACATTCCTGTACAATAAATGATTGTTACAATGTCCTGTGCCTACCTTTAAAGTTTGTACCATGAATTCGGGACCACCTTGTATATATATATAGAGAGAATTAAAAGTAGGAATTGAGAGAAAAATAGAACGTAAAATTTAGATCAAAGGCAATAGTTTTGAAAACTATTCTCGAAAAATTTGAAAAACAAGCTTCCTAGTGAGAATATAAGAATTTTATGGCATACACAATAAGAATGTAACACTTAATGAAATACGTAAAAACAATACATGAAGGAATATTTTTAGGTGGAAGAGGGAAACTCAATTTGGATTTAAATTCGTAAAAAAAAAGAACTTATTCTCGATAGTGGGTGTAAATTGCAAAGTTTTTAAGGTATGTCTCTGTTCAATAATCTGTTAATGAGATTTGTAGAAAATATAATACGTGAACTTCAATTGCAGTAATCTATAAAGGTTTCTCGAAGGATATCTTTCTGAATCAATATTAATACAGTAAGTGAAAATACATACTACTCAAATCTTTATAAAAATCCGTCAGTGTTCTAAAAAAATAAAATCCTGATGCAGTCTGATTCCACATAAATGTTTGATTGATTATTTTGTTTGAATAAATACATTAACACAAAAGATAAAAAATTTCTGAAATCTTATCTTTTGAATGAAATTATTTATATTTTTAATCTAAAAAAAGGAAAATTTCTTCTGACAAACGTTTCACCATTTTTCGAACTTCATATTACTTAAAACGATTTTCATATTAAGATTCATTGAGTTAAAATATCTTTAACATTTTCGTGGGCAGTGGCTAATAGGTCTAACCACATATTAAGAAATTTTTCTCCAGGCGGGTGGTGGATATTTAGTCTATCCACATGCATTAATTGAAACTAAAACGCATAAAAATCAATACAGATGGCAGCACGATACCATTTTTTGCATTTCATGTCCTCTGATGGATAGTTAAAAACAGTTTTTCTCGGTGTAAATCTACAAATTGTATTTTGATTACTATAAATAAGATTTCTGATCTTTGAAAAAAATTTCGATTTGTCTTAAATATACTTTTGTCTCAACTGAATGAATTAAGCAATTGTGCAATTAAAAAAAAGGTTTTATTTAGGTTTTTGGAAAGCTTTTAAATGTGGATAGAGGCTCTATCCACTGCCCACATAGAAAAGAAAAAAGACCTTAAAATTTTCGTTCTTCTTTCAGTTGAGAGAGTCAAAACGAAAGGTGATCTGTACAGGAGATTCTTTCTTTGGATTACCAGAAAAGACGTTCATCGTTCTCAATGGCCGTGTTGGCCCTATAATGTATCATTGTGCTTTCGAGAAAATGGCCCTACTTGCTTTGAAAAGTTTCACAGTAAATAGCTCATCAAATTTATGAAATAACTAATTTACATCCTCAAAAATATTACTTCATTTCTAACTTTTCATACTAAAATTAAATAAAATATAATATGTGGATATATACCACTTTCTATGTATATTTTAGTAAGTATTCTACTAAGCGCAATTATTCTATTATTATTTAATTACACTTATGCTTTGTATTTAATTGTTATTGAAATAGTTATTAGCATAAATGTTAATTTTTCATAAAAAGTTTATTGTCATATGATTCATTTTTTCTGTCCTTAAAAGTAAGTTAAATGTCTTAAGTGCGCAGTGGTTATAACGTCTAGTCCAGGAAAAAAAACCTTGATAGGATATTTTTTTGTGACTAAATAATGTTTATAGAAGATGAGAACATGACATTTATCAAGTACTTTATCACAGAAAAGTATATTTTAGCTTTGTGCCCGTTAAAGGGTTAAAAGCATAAAAAAAATGTGGATGAAGAATTAATATTCTTAATTAAAATTAATTTTTGTATTCTTTATTAGTTTTGCTATAAATAAGATATTTTTAGACAGCTGATGCATTACATCTAACTAGTAATGGAATAAAAAGTTTTGTAATTTATCAAACTATAACCTCCTACGTTCTTCGCAAATATTTTGGATCTGGGCGTAACACAAGCGCTCGCTTTGAAGCGTTTGATCATTAATGAATATTTTAATAGGACTGGTACTATTTGAGACTATTACTTTAAAAGCGTTACTAATTACTCATTAAATAATTAATAAACTTACTCAGCATTATTGTCAATGCTTTCCAATGAGTAAAATAGATTTAATAGACTTTTCTCTTACAGAAGGAGTATAAATGAAAATCACATCCTCTATTGACTCTGTGTTGAATATTTTTCAATTCCTACGATTAGCTCCTACTATTACTGTATATATTTATTTATTTATCTTGGTGAAATTTTTAATCGTTAATAAAATACATTTTAAAGCGCTCAATTGAGCTGAAATTTTATATACACGATTATTTTGGATATCAATACAATAATTTAGTTATAATTAATAAAAATTAATTGATTAAAACTAATTATTTAAAGAATTACAAACTCAGCCACGTTGGCATTATTTTTGGCGACTTAGCGACCATTTTGGCGACTTGTGTTAAAACTTGAAAAGGTTTTTGCTCATATTTTAAAGCTTCCAGTTGAACTGAAATTTTATGTACACGATGGTTTTGAAAGACGATACGATACTTTAACAAATAGTAAAAAAAAACTTTTTAAGTGAATTCCTACTTAAATCACAACAAAGAAAAATTTTATTTTAGTTACTTTTTATTGAATAATTACAATTAATATAAATATGTATATACAAATGACAGAATCACAACATTAAGGGGTAATTAATTTTTATTACTTATCATTAAAGTATCGTATTGCCATCCAAAAATTCGTGTATATAAAATTTTAGTTCAACTGGATGCTTTAAAACATGGGGAACAAATTTTCAGTTTTTGACACAAAAAAATGATGCCCAACGTGGCTGTATTTGTAATTCTTTAAAAAATTGGTTTTAATCAATTCATTTTTATTAATTATAATAAAACTGCATTGTCATCAAAATAATCGGTATATAAATTTCAGCTCAATTGAGCGCTTAAAATGTATTTATTTAAAGATTGAAAACTCCCCAACAATTAAATAAATATATATAGAAAAAAGTGCGAGCTAATGGGAGGAGTAATGATAATTTAAAAAAATTAATTCCCCTTAATGTTTTTGATTCTGTCCTATGTATATACATATTTATATTTTAATTGCAACTATTTAATAAAAAGTAACTAAAATAAACTTTTTCTTTGTTGATCTAAGTAGGAATTGACTTAATTTTTTTTTTTTTTTTTTGTATTACTGGTTTTTAATTAATTTTTGAAGGTGTTGCCAAACTTTTTGGACACCCTTTGCAATATTTTAGTATTATTTTGTTTTATATATAATACTGTATTTACTTGAACCTAAGCCGCACTTTTTTCACAGTGTTAATGCTACCTAAAATCATGTGTGGCTTAGAATTGGAGGGAAATTTTTTTGTTGGGATTAGAACAATTGGACGATTAGAACAATTACAAGTACATGTATGTATTTGAAAGTTTATAATACTGGGGTAAAATAAAAAATTATTTATTTCTGAGTTGTTCTCATCTTAAATTTATTTTAATTTCGTAAAATTTAAGATGGATAAGCCCTTTTTAAACTATTTTTCCTTTTTCGCAAAAACTTGTTGATAATTTGGGGTGCGGCTTAGAATCGACGGTGGCTTAGATTCGTATAAATACGGTATTATATTTCAATATTTAAAATTTTATAAATAATTTACAAGTTAGTGATACATTTTGGAAAAATGCATCATTTGTTAATGAATAAAGTATTTCACCCTTATTTTAAATAATTCTTTAAATAAATTTTTAAAACTTTTGTTAATTTACAAGTTACACAGTTTGTATCCTTTTATTTTCTATATGTGCAATATACTTTTGGAATGAATTCTTTGGAAATATATCAGTTGCGTAGAAATAAAATAGCGAAGTGTTCTATTAGAACATGCACTTTCTTTATTTTTTAATAAATTACAATATCTGCTTTTCTGTACATTATTTTCTTGGTTACTTTTTATTTTGAAATTACTGATAAAATAGATTTCATGTGTGTGTGTACAATTTTAAAAACGGTAAGATATCTAAATTAATTAAAAATGAAAGAATATAGAGAAATTCTTTATTTTAAATTCCTAACTTTTTTTATTCAATTCCTACTATTAGCTAACACTCTTTTTCTATATATATTTATTTATTTAACTTGGTGGAATTTTCAATCGTTAATAAAATACATTTTAAAGCGCTCCATTGAGCTGAAATTTTATACACATGATTATTTTGGATGAGAATATAGTACTTTCATTATAATTAATAAAAATTAATTGATTAAAACTAATTATTCAAAGAATTACAAATTCAGCCACGTTGGCATTATTTTTGGCGACTTGTGTCAAAACTTTAAAAGATTTTCTTTCTCACGTTTTAAAGCATTCAGTTGAACTGAAATTTTATTTACACGATTGTTGTGGATAACAATACGATACTTTAATGATAATTGCTAAAAATCAATTACCACTTAATGTAATGATTCTGTCATATGTATATACATATGTATATTAATTGTAACTATTTAATAAAAAGTAGCTGAAATAAAATTTTTCTTTGTTGATCTAAGTAGGAATTGACGTAATTTTTTTTTATATTACTTGTTAAAAGTGTCCTTTTAACTAACAAAATTTGATCAGCTAATTAAAATCATCAAAAGATTCTTGCATGGAAATTTATGTATGAAGTTGTATTGATTTATTTTCTATTATAACTTTTTCGCATAACTGACTCCTGTCGTAATATATGATATCACGTTTATCGTTTATGACATAGTATTATCATTTATTATATAATGATGTGACAAGGGTCAAAAGGTTTACCTGATATGGGGGAATATCAGCTTAATATATCAATTACCGCAGAAGTATTTCGCTTCCTCTCTGAGGTGAATTTCTTTCTGAATATCTTCCTTAATAGTTATTTGTCGTATCTGGATCGAGATATAACATGGAATTCTTTAATAGATCGCATCACAGACTTCGCTAATTGACTTGGGAATTTCCGATTTAAGAGATATATAATTATTTTTATATCATTTTCGGTTCCTTTCCTCTTAAAATTTTAATCATATTTTGTATTAGTTTTGGATTCCATTATATATTCAGCACAGAATTAAACATGAACTTTTAGTGTCTGGAAAATGCAGTGCAGTTTTTTTTGTCCAAAGTATACATTCAGGTACCTTAATTTAAATATTTTAATTGGTTTTAGAAATCTGACAACGTTGGGAACCGTGAATTTGTTAAAGCGTATGCATGAATAATCTTTTTGATGTTTTGTGTCACTTTGCCGCGTCCCGTCGAGTAAAGATCGGCCTTTTTAACAACTAACACAAATTTATTGACTATATCATTTAATAGCTTTAAATTACTTAATTGTGAGAATGCACTTAAATCACTAAATCCTAGGAGCAATCAACTTTGATCAATTAAATATTAGAAATAAGATCACTTATATTTTCTCTTGAGCGCTTTTTTCTCTTCAATACTTAAAAAATCTTCCACATGACTTAACTGTATGACCTCCGGTCGCTAACGCAATCTCAACTTTCAAGCATCATTTCACCTACTCTACGACTAACACTGAAATAGAAGTTCTAATTTACACGAACTAAGTCTTCTTTACAGAAAGCGGTTTTCGACTGAAATTACGGTTAAAAAGATCATTTTACCCAAGAGGATTATTAGAATAGAATGGCGAATAGAACCGTTACAACTTCAATTAGAATACACATATAAATGGTTTTAAGAATATTATTATTGAAATATTTGTCACAAAGAATGCTTTGAAAATATATCAGTCTTCCTAATTTTTTGCCAAAAAATTGCATTTCAACAATTATATGCTTTTTGAAAATCACGGTTCCGAACATAGTCAGTTTTCTGCTACAGTTTAATTGTTGATAATTCTATGTATGGTTAATCAATAGAATTGTTTACTCACAAAATAATTAGATCATTTCTAAAATTATTTTTCGTATGCCGTTCTTCTAAATTCTAATAAGCTTTAATAATAAGGTCATGTTTGACAAATTTCACATCGTTTTTAACTTATCTATCTCTCTATATATCTCTGGCAACAGTGGCGCACACAAGGAGGGCCTGGGGTCCGGGCCCCAAACCATGATTTTTCCGATTGATTATAATTCTAAGTATATAGTACGTAAAAATTTTAAATTAAATATTTGTTATTAATGATTAATTTTTATTAATTAATGCTAATTATTTATTCAATAATTAGATTTTTACTGTTTTTGTTTCCGAAAATCAACAAAATCGAAAGGAACATGATACAAAAATGGTGAACTTTTCAACCCCGGACCCCCGAAAATTTCTGTGTGCGATACTGTCTTACAATTATTAACTCTTAATAGACATATGTTTGCAATATCACCCATTCAAAATTCGTTCGTCTTGTTGTTACAGTAAGATATTTTTTACATATGTATTTGATTTTGAGGAATATCTGATTAACAAAATAATTAATAAACATGAGTTCTGCCAAAAGAATCTTAAAAAAAATGACTCTTAAAAATATATTAGAAAAATATCTAATTTTTTAAAAAAAAGGAATCAAAATATAATGAAAAAATTTTAAAAAAAAAAAACTAAAAAAAAAAATTTTTCTAAATTATTTCAGCAGTAGTTCAAACGAGACTCAATATTGACCGTGATTTATTTAGAAGAATATAATTAAAATTTTTCAAAGCTTACTTAATTAATATATAACATCAAAGTAAAATAAATTAACAAAGGGCATGAGTTAAATCGTCAAAGTCCTAATTTCAATATGAGAGGTTAAGGGGTCCGGCCCTGAATTTTTGAAAATTTTACATTTTTTAAAAGTTCAAACATTTTTGCTTAAAATGATATATGATACATAGAAATACGATAAGTAGAAGCATTTTTATTTATTTTTTAAAAGGAAGCCACTCTCATTGACAAATTACAAATTCCTACTTTAAAGCCTGTTTTCTCAAAATGCGATATTTTTCCCTTTATGTACCTTTTCTGAAAAACTAATTAATGTAAGATCCTCAAAATTTCAGTGAGCATACTTTTAACATGTTTACATATTCTAATGGAGGGATTAAGATATATCTAGTGAACTGTTTTAGATAATATATTTTTAAACTAAATTTTAAAGAAAAAAATTTGGCATTTTTTAAAAAATTCATAATTATTTTAATTTTTTTTAAAAAGACAAAACCCTTGATTAAGATCTTATTGATAGTACGTATAACCTACTGTGAAAATTTCATCTATTATAGGGAAATTTCTGAAAAAGGAAATAAACTTACATAATTTTACATGGGCTCCTATATGGAAGTGCCGGACCCCCTTAAAGCCAGTCAGGATTAGGCATTCTGTTCATTTCTCAACGATACTTAATTAACACTTACATTAATATTTAATAATTTTTTGTATTATATATATATATTTCTTCTCTTTAATTTTTTTTTATTGGGAGATTCCGGAATCGCCTTTTGTTACATTTTTCCTTCTTCGTTCGGCGTATTTTTCGGCTTTCTAAATATAGTAGTCAAATGACTTGTCACCTACCTCCTATTTTTATTTTTTATTTTTCCCTTTAAAATTCCCTTAGAAAATGTTCTTTAAAGATAAAAAAAGTACTTGTCAAAGTAATCGACTCTATTGTTTAATGTTAAAATTGTTTTAATTTTCTAAAATTGTTTTTGCTAAATGATGCCATCGACAAAAGCTATTAGTGAGTTGAAAAAAGGGCTGATTGTTTCTGCGTGACAAAATGGCGTGAAAGTATCTGAAATTTCAAAACAAAGAATATCAAACAGAAGCAAAAAAGGATATATAAAGCATATTTAACTAAAGGTAGCACAAAAGCATCATCATCTAGGGCGGGGCGGCGACCATGGATCACGTGCCTTTTTTTTAAAAAAAGTTTAATAGGAAAAAATCCAAAAATTTTTTCGGTTTTTGAAAAATAATAAAAAAAGGCTAACAATATAAAAAATCTTTATTTATTTGAAAAATACCGAACCAATAGTTGTAAATGTTTTAGTTTACATGTAATTCAAATTAAATAAAAATTAGTGTGACTTCTGTTGTTGCAGATGGGATGACAAATAACTTATATTGGGATTGAAAATTTTTTTAGTAAATGCATACTAATTGGAGTGTCTTCAAATGGTTTCTATGCAATTAATTATTTTTGCTGTGGATCACTTTTTTGACAAGATAATTGTGGTTTGTTTCAAATTGCTGTTTTACAGACGATGTTCTGCATACCACTATTCCAGAACATAAAATACACACCTCTTTGGTGCCTTTACTAATGATGCCAAATTTCTAGATTCACCAAATGTGAAATTATCTGTTGCACTTACTATCATGCACTTTTTGTTCTTTTGCTGAACTAGCCATGTTAAATAAAAGTTAAAAATTGTAAATATAACACAAATAACACAAACAAACTTTAAAATACAGTTCTGTCAATGAAATTGACTATGCTATGCGTAGACAAATTTTGCATCATAAGGAATTGTAGTCCACGACGTTACTAAGACAAGACAATAACAAACGCGTGTGCTCCCCGCGACCGATCACTCGCGCTTATTCGTAAAACTTCACAGTGAACTTTGTTATTTTGAAATAAAATGCAAACCAATTTGATCGCTGGCATGGCACTGGTTCGCCACCCCCGATCTAGGGGTTATAAACTATAGAAAATGACAAAACGTGATAAGAGGAAATTGAAGCGGATTGCGAAGAAAGATAGGGAAAGCAGACGATTTGCAACTCTACAAATTACTAAGGAGTTCAACTTAACTCGGTAACAAATATCTCTCTCACAACAATACGAAGAGAACTTAAATTGCTTAGGCTTGAAAGTCGACGAAAAACACAAAAACCCTATTTGTCAGCTTCAGATAGAAAAAATTGTTATGATTGGGCTAAAGAATACATTTGGGACGAAGAAAAGTGAAAAAAAGTTGTATGGACCGATGATAGACGTTTTACACTTTTTACAAATGATGGCAGATAAAAAATTCGTCGGGAACAACATGAAGCTCTTCATCCAGATTGCATACAACCAGCCATGCAGGCTGAAGGAAAGGGATTAATGATCTAGGGCAGGGATGGCGAACCAATGGCACGCGTGCCATCAATTGCACGTGACACAGTATTTTAGGCACGCCAGCGATGAAAATGGTTTGCATTTTATTTAAAAATAACAAAATTCACTATGAAATATTATGAACAAAGGCGAGTGATCAGGCGCGGGACGGCAGAGAGCGCAATCGTTTTTTATTGTCTTTTAGTTATTGACTTAGTTACGTCTTGGACTCATTGGCGTAACGTACACCCTCGCCCTCAAAGCAGGGGGCCCTAAAATTCTCCGTTAAGCCACTGCTTGGACTACAGTTGCTTTTGATGTAAAGTTTGTCTACGCATAGCATAGACAATTTCATCAACATAACTGTATTTTAAAGTTTGTGTTGTATTTACGATTTTTAACTGTTATTTAACATGGCTAGTTTAGCAAAATAACAAAAATGCAAATTTTTCTTTGTTGACTTAAATAGGCATTGACTTAAAGAATTCTTTTTTTATTTTACTTGTTTTATTTTACTCTTATTCTATGTTTCTATTCATTATTTCTTACTTTATATTTTTCAATTTATATTTTAATCTTTCTCATTTGTAATTATTTTTTTCTTACATTGAAAGTATTGCCCTTTTGTCGAAATTTCGAATTTTTTCTTTTCTCTTTTTTGGCGAATTAATTTGAGATGTTAAACTTCTTTGAATATTTTATTTAACTACATATCAGAAGAATGAAACTATTTTTTAAGTAAACAATATATTTGTTAAAGTAAAAAAGTGCAATTTAAATCTTCATTATTATATTAAACATAACTATATACATTCCTAATAATTTTCAGTTTTGAGCATTACCAAATATTTCTGCTGATAAAAAGTCCCAATTCAATTCCAAGCAATCGATTTCTCGTTAGTTAATCGGCACTACAACTTATCTTGTCACAGCTGAATCGATGATAATGAAAGAAAGCCGATAGAGAAAAAAAAGTTTCTTGGAATTAATTATTTTCCGATAAGAGCAATAGTTTTTAAGAAGATGTTTGTCATTTCTCTTTTCTTAAGAATGAGAGGCGTAATTTCTTTGTAATTAGCTTTCCGTTCTTATGAATTCATAATCATATAAATATAAAACTTTATTTTAAACTAATTAATATATTAGGCTGAATTTTAATTACATTCCAACAAGTTTGGATGGAATTTGTGATAACTCCCACTAGGGAAAGCCATCTCTTCATCTACTCGACATAGATTTGTAGGAGGTAAGGAGATTGATGACCCAAGCTAACCATAATAAAACCAATTTATTATTATCAAATATAATAATCAAAGACAATCTTACTCTAGGGAGAAAATCAAGTGATATATCGCTGCTCTAAATCTTATGTGAATAAGCGCCTATAATCCTAACCGCTTAACTTTAAGTAAAGTTATCCTATGAATCCTAACTTCCTTAATGCATTTGAATAGCTAAAACCCGATCTGTAATTACACGTCTAAGTTCAGATCCTTACCATAACCGCACTGCACTCATCTCTAAACCTCCACTATATATCTACTAACTAATCTCCATATCAAGGTTTCTTCTTGAGAGGATTGATTGTGAAATAACTCAATTGATGGCCCCAAAGACTCCCCAAGAGGATTAGTAGGAAAAACTCCGTAAAGCTTCTTCACAAATTGTATGTTCATTATTAACCAAATTGTGTTTTTTATCATTAATTGTCTCTTTGTATTTTCATTTGTGTTGTACTTAGCGTAAAATCCGGAGTATAACACGCACCTATATTTTCAAGCTGCAATTTTTAATTTTTAGGAATATTCTCCTTTTAACGCTCACCCTTTTATAAGCTTCACTTGTATAAAATGGAAGCTTTCAACTCAATTTTTGCCCACTTTAAAAGGTCAGATTAATTAGAAATTTTGCTCACTTGTCCAGGACCGATGACAGTACAATAATTTAATAATTTTGTTCCATTGTACTGCTCACGATTATAAGAACTAACGATTTTCCATTTTCGGATCCCATCCCGCATTCGGCGCACTAATTCCAGATCCCATTTCCAGATTTGGCGACTAAAAGATTAAGTTACACAACTTAGTTCGATTAACTATAAAAGGGTGTTTTTTAGTTGTTTTTTTAAAACTGTAATTTATTACGAAGAAACCTGAAACGAACGTGCCCGATGCTCTTACGCTTTTAAGTCATTTAGTCGAGGTATTATTCCAAGTCTTAGAAAAAAATAGTATACTTTTAGAACTGCAAACCTTCATAAGAAATGCCATTTTTTTTAAATTAACAGTATTTTAATATATGTAGAAGTCTAATTTGTGTTTCAATGCTCATCACTTTTTATTTTTAAAGCTCTCATTTTTACATCCGGCGTATAACCGGGCATCCGTAAATTTCGATCTTATTTTTTGTGTTAAAAGTGCGCGTCATACGTCGGTTTTACGATAATTTCTATTCTGTTCTTAATAATATGCATTTTTTCAATTCCTACTATTATCTCACACTCTCTTTATATTTATTTATTTTATATATGGAATTTTCAATCGTTAATAAAATACATTTTAAAGCGCTCAATTGAGCTGAAATTTTATATACATGATTATTTTGGATGACAATACAATAATTTAATTAAAATTAATAAAAATTAATTGATTAAAACTAATTATTTAAAAAATTATAAATACAGCCATGTTGGCATCGTTTTTGGCGACTTGTGTCAAAACTTGAAAAGGTTTTCTTTCTCAAGTTTTAAAGCATTCAGTTGAACTGAAATTTTATATACACGATTGTTTTGGATGACAATACGATACTTTAATGATAAGTAATAAAAATTAATTACCACTTAATGTTGTGTTTCTGTCATATGTATATACATATTTATATTAATTTTAACTATTTAATAAAAGTAGCTAAAATAAAATTTTTCTTGTTGATCTAAATAGGAATTGACTTAATTCTTTTTTTATATTACTTGCTGTAAAATAATTTTCTTTGTCGTATGTCATTTACCTACGCTATCGTATATGTATTTATCTTTTGCTCTATGGCAACATGTTGTTCATTTTGAGTGTTGTTTGTGTAATAAGAATCTCTGTGTTGAATGAGACAGTTATTGTTTTGTCTCTCGCTAATGAAGGTTCGTCACACAAAGCTGCTGGCACTTATTAAAAATCATTCTTCACAAAATTAAAATTGTTGTGTTTTAAATTCAAGAGTGTTATAATCCTGCATGTCGACTACAACAGTTAGAATGAAATACAAATAAGTCTTTTCAATCAGGAATTCAGCAAACAAGCTTATTTTTCTCAGTTAGGCCTCTAAATTATTCTGAGATTATAGCTCTGATATTTAGAAAATTTGATAATATTGATTATAAATATGCTATCCCAGATTTTTTTAAACTCGTTTTTTAAATAAATTGCTTAGTTTTTGAAATTTTTATTTAAAAAGCCTTTTTAATAAAAATATAAAATTCTTCCAAAATGCAAAATGTTCTTTCATAAAAAGTACCTGAATCGAAAAATATTGTTTTTTATCAGATGTAGAAATTGAATACATTTAATATAATAATGAATAAGTTATTAGTATGAATATACTTTCTATCTACTTTTGAGTCTCTTTCAATAAAAAGGAATTCTAAATCAGCGTTTCTCAAACTGTGTGTGTGTGTGGGGGTGCTCCCGTAGGGGGCATGAAAACCCCACCAGGGTGGCGCGAGTCTATTGAAAAGTCGAAAACAAAAGATTATTTAAAAAAATTGTTAATTTACTGAAAAGAATCGAAACAAAATTCCTTCTGACATAATAAAAAATAAAATACACAGTTACACTAATAACATACACTTATAAATGTATCAGTACTGCAGAATGTATTGCATAATTGATTTAACAGTATTAAGTTAAGAACAAGTTTAATAATTATCAGTGACCCTATGGGCATGTCATAAAATTATATACAAATTTTAATACTTATCTTGATAATTTGTACGGTTTATAATTAAAATCGTATTGTAGTTTTACGTAAAAGTATATTATTATTGAATTCAATACATTGTTATTGTATGATAATTATGATTGCAAATTAGGTCACAAGTGTAGAAAGTTTGAGAAGCACTGCCTTAAATTCATTAGATTATTGAAATTTTTATTAAAATGTACTTTTAACAAATGCAATACATACAACATCTTCCCTTTTAGCACGTATTTATTTAACACATAATTCATCCTTTACCCCAAATACCTCATCTAAGCGTTTAGCATAATAACAGCTTCCACTTACGACAAACGGAATTCGATATCTAACGCCTTCTAGATCAACGCAAGAAAAATCAATATTTAAACACGAACTTGTCATTATCAAGAAGTTGACGGTCAGACAAACAAGTTTCTGCATTCACTACCTACAGAGAAAGAGGTCGACGATCAACCAAACAAATTAATTCCAAGCATAGGCAAATCATTCAGGTCACAAACCGAACCTTTGAAATCGAACAACCTATTTTCCAACGATTTAACACCTTCAAACCAGTAATTATATTAGGAAGAGGCCGTTTACCTAAATTAAGACGTTTTCTGCGCCTCCGTCGAAAACCGTATAAGGGACGTGCAATTTCAAAAAGAAGAAAAAAATCTCTTAAGGTCAAGTGTCTTAGAAATTAAACTCAAGGGCTTTTTGATTAAAAATGATGTTTGATTACATCTCAAGTTTAATTTGACAGCATTCATTTGCGTTAAAGCTTAAGGGGAAAAATAAGTTTTTCCATAAAAAGTAAAAGAGAAATATTGAAGATTGGGGAAAGGAATATAAACAAGTCAGTATAAAAAAAGTTTTGTTTTATTTATTAATTGTTGAGACTTTAAAGTGGTTATTTTTATTAAATTTGTTAAAGGGAAGAGATTTATAAGCAAGTATAAGTTTGCATGAGTACGCTCTTCCTCTTTTTATCATATTCTTTACAAACTTAAAAATGCTTTTCCCAAATTATTGCATTTAGTGTTTTCTATTTAAATGGTATACTTCTACCGTTATTATGGAATAAAAATATTAATTTGCGTAGTAGAATATTTGCAAAGATATATAATTATATCTGAGATCATTCATAAAAATAAAAATACAACTTAAGATTTAAGTGTTCTGTTGAATATTTCTACTAAAAATATCAGAACAGAGTATTTGATGCATATATATATTGATTAAAAAGGTATTAAAAATGTTTAATGAATTTAATGTCTCTTATATTTATAAAAATTCATCAGTTGTGACTTATTTTAACTCTTGTTTAAAGTTCTAAATATCTAAAAAATTTTATAAAAAAACTTATTTTTCTTTTTTTTAGGTGTGTATTAAAACTTTTATTTCAAGATTTACACTTATGAAGTCGTTCAACATACTTTCCTAAATGACGTCAGCATTTTTATATTTCAGAAACTGTCGAAAGAAAAATTGTAATATATATCGTAAAAACCGGTGTATAAAGTGTGCTTTTAACAAAACAAGTGACAAAAAATAAAATCGAAATTTATGGGTGCGCGTTATACGCCGGGTATAAAAATGATAGCTTTAAAAATAAAAAAAAGATGAGCATAAGGAAAACTAGATTTCTACATATATCGAAATACTGATTATTTTAAAGAATTGACGTGCCTTATGGATTTAAAGAGTTGTAGTTATAGAAGTACTCTTTTCAAAAGTCTGGGATAAGACCTCGAATAAATAACTTCACAGCATAAAGCACTACATACATACGTCTTTTTTTTTTTGGCCGTGGGTGGTCTAGTGGTTAGAGCATCGTATTCCAGACCTGAGGACTTGGGTTCAATACCCGATGCCACCAAATACCCTCCGAGTACACACGGAGTACGTGTTCGTTAAATCAGTGGGTCCGTGTCTTGTGGGTGATCGTAGCAGAAACCACGGGTGCAGGGTGCTGGAGAATAATTCCTTCCCCTCCAGCTCCATGCCTAAAATGTGGAGGTGGAGATAGGTGGTATCGCCATCTATCGTGTAAAGTCTAACCTCTCTCAGGCTCAGGAAACTTTCATTCCTTCTCTTCAAGAAGGACACGACAACAACAACATACGTACATTTCCGTTTTCTTCGTAGAAACAGGGATGTGCGTGTTATACGACGAATATACTTAAAAATTAAAAAAATGCAGCTTGAAAGTATAGGTGCGCGTTATACGCCGGATTTTACGGTAAATTCTATTATGATAAAAATAATGAATTGATTGATATATAAGCTTTTCAAGATGTGAAGATATTCTTTCTTTTATTCCATTTTGGACCAGATACTAATTTAATCTGAGCATGCAAGTTATAATGAGTCAATGATTTCTAATTTAACAGGCTACTTACTGTTAGCAGGTAAATAGTTATATAGTATAGAAACGCACACACAACACACATACACATTTATTCATTGATTGCTAACGTCGCACTTTAAGCTATAGGTGATGGACCTGGTAATTTTGAACTTCGAACAAGTGACTAAAATGACACCTAATCTGGCACCTGCTCTCCAAATTTCAATATCTCACCAAAGTGAAGATTTTGAGCCTGAAACTATTTAATGTGTATCAGCTTCTCTTTACGGTGAATCTTCAGTGGCCCCAGGACTCGAAGCCATGTTGTAATTCTCGAGTTTATGACCATGACCTCAAGGCTATACAGTTGCTACATATCCATATTAAAGTATTTGTCTGAATGAAGAACTATTCTGAAAAAAGTCTTGTTTTTAAAATTACTCGATAACAGCCTTAAATGAAAACATTTTCAATTCACTAAGTTGATTGTAAATTTGAGATGAACTTTGAATTAAGTATAGCTGTTCAAAAAATACTGTTGCTCAAGAATTTCAAACAATCGAAATAATACCAAAATGAAGATTTAAAAATCTTCGAATTTTTTTCAACACCAAATTTTTTCCATTTGAAACAAGCTTTTTAGATTTTCCAATTATGAGAAAACAACTGCACTTGCTCTTAAGCTAAGACGAAGAAATATTTTTTTCCCGTAGAATAGAAATAGCTTTCCTAAGTTAAGCTGCAACAAAAGAGAGCAGTTCACTTAAAGGAGGTTAAACGTTTTATACTCAAGGGATACTTTAGAAGATTTCGGTGGATTGAGCAAACTAGCTTCTTTAGGTTTGGGCCTAAGTAACACCAGAAAAGTGGCAACGAAATTCTTTAAGAAATAGCGTTCTTTTTAAGTAGAACATTCTTTGTGGAACGAATCTCAATCCAATGTATGGCAAAAGTATAAAAGTTCAAGTATTTTTAGATACAGCGAGAGAAAATTTTCCGAAGAAAATAGGCTTGAAAGTAGGTAGCTTTTATGCATAGGTTTTTCACGGAATATAGGGGTTTTTTTTATAATATAAAACCACTTTTCTTTGCTGTGGTAATATCATCGGTAAAAAAATAATGCTTTGTTCCAGTTTCCTAATAGATTAAACTTTAAATTAAATTAATAGATAATAAAAGCACGCATGGATATTCTGTATATTTAAGCCTAAAAATAAAATGCTGGTTATAATTTTTGATTCTAGAAATTTAAAAAATTTCTTATTTTCCCAAATATTTAATAGTTTTATTGGTATACTCTCGTATAATGGTAAACGATAAACTTCGATATATTAATTTAGTTTACTTCTTTCAAATGCAAACAATGAATAAAAACATCCATTCTGTCTTATAATAAGAAGATTGAAAATATTTCATTAAATTTTTTACCACCAAAAACTTAAAGATTTACTTTTTAAAATTTACTTAATTGTTTTATTTCCATTATCTACAACATATTAATAACTAGTGAAAGGTGGAATCATATATCATTTCAATTAGTATTCAAAACCCTAAAATGGTGTTTATCTAAATTCTTGTTAGTAGCTGTTTTTATCATTGAATTGTTACTCATGGTTAAGATACAAGAGTAGCCTTGTTGTTGATTGGAATAGACACTTAAAAATTAAATCTTTCATTATTTTTCTTCACAAATTCATAGAAGTACTTGCAAAACAAAACTCTATCGAAAGTACTGTAGTAATAATAAAAAGTTTACGAATTACATTGTAGAAATATTGAGTAAAATGTTTTTTTTTTAAAAAAATCAGTAATTCTTTTTATCACGCAATTAATATTGGGCTAAAATAATATTTCATCTTTCTTTTTCAGACAAAAAAATTGTGTAAAGTTACAATCACATATTTTTTACATAGAAGCACTGAGTGAATATTAACGTCGCACTGTTCAGCTACACGAGGGCTTTTGGCGATGGACCTTGTAATTTTGAACCATGGTCAAAAGACGTGGAGACACCTGAGCTGGCACCCCCCTCTTCTAACTACCACACCACACCAACGGGAGGACGTTTCAGCTCTCGACAGATTTAACGTGCATCGCTGCCCTACACGGCGGTTCTTTAGTGGTACTGGGCTCGAACTCATGACATGCCTGCCATGATCCGATACCTTGACTACTGGACTACCGCAGCCCTTCATACAAGTAATGATGAGAAAATAAGATCTAATTTTTTCTGGATTTTTGACTACATTTTCAGATTGAAATGTACGGTAATACCCTAAACCTACGTCATAGGTGGGACTGAGTGATAACTACATGTATGTCGAGTTTGCGTCGCATATAAATACATATAAATTATTTTCAGTTGGGAACGGAGACGAAAGAAATTAATATTATAAAAAAAATGTTTAATAATTTCGTAGATAACACAAATGCAAAATCGCAAACCAAAATCATTTTGATGTAGGTTTCCTAAAATCGAACAAGTAGTCTGCCTGCACAACGTTTTGTTTTCTTTTGCAAAATTTCCTCGTAATAATTTTTTTTATTCCTTGTTTTGTTGAAAAAATTCACTCTTCTTTGGAGTATGTATTTTCTAAAATTTGTAACCCCTTTTTTAAATGAAACTGAAACCTGTCAAATTACCAACCATCATTCGATTTTTGATTGAAATGGGTCTACAGATTCAAGTTCTATGTTTTGCTTGCTTATGTATTTCTATGAGTTCATCAATTGTCAGCTCCTGATTGTGGAAATCCAGAAGCTCTTGAGCGTCATCACTATCCACTTCTGAATTTATTTGCCTGGCAAGATCGACAACTTCTTCAATCACATTTCCAAGTTTATTAGGCTCTGACATGATAAAAACCTGAAGCCAGAACACTTGAGCTTCTAACTTCATCTACTACGGTCTTTGATGCCAACGCAGTAGCAAAACAAAAGTTCTGCTCAAAAACCCAAGAAAAAAATTATCGCTGCCAGAATTAAATTATAGCCGAGAAATTACGTCAACAATAACTAGACTAAGGACAAAGCATTTTAAGGGGAAGATTACACCCGATGGTTCAAGATCATATGTGGAATGCAGGCATTGCCCAGGCACGCAATTGGATCCCAAACATCTTTTAAGCTGTCCTTTCACTGTTGGTGCCCTTTTTAAAATAGAACAATGACTATAGTTCGGATCGTGCCATGGATGTGTTGCCACGGCAGTGATTCACGCCTTTGGCAATATCTGTGACCATATCCTTATGTTTTTTTTAATTAAAACCCCTGCCCTTTGTCATACACGACAACAACAACATGATAAAAACCTGGCTAATGATGATTAAAAAATATACGAATTGACGAGATTTGATGTGGGTGTGACCAGAATTCTCCATGATAAATCTAATTTATTATTATTCAATTATACTATTCCACAACAAAGGAAACTACAAAAGGAAGCCCTAGGAGTGATATAAAGAAAGCAACCACCTTAATAAGTGCACGTAATCGGATTAGTTTAGCTTTAATCAATCCTAATCTATTAATTCCTGATCCACTAATTTAGTCTAGTAGCAAACTCCGTATTTTAGTCAAGATGCGTAAGCTCAAAATCTCACCTTAGTAACGCTTGTATTCAGATGCTCCGCTCCTTCTGATCTACAATTATCAAATTTTAACTTTATATACTCTAACTAATTTTCATATCAGGGTTTCTTCTTGAGAGGGATGGCTGTGAAATAAACGCGAATGCTAGCCCAAAGATTCCCCAAGAGGATTAGTTGGTGAAGGTCGCGTAAAGACCCATCACAATCACTTCTTTACAAATTATAAAATAACTCAATTCTTTATTCGTTACGGTAATTTTAAAGTGTAACTCAATAGGTTTAACCTATGTCCTTCCACATTTTGTGACTTTATTATTGATGGGGAGCATAGTGTTAAGATCTTATTCTTTTTTGTTGAAAATTTAAGAAAGAGAGTAAATGCCAGAAAACCAAACTCTGCATTTTCTTAAAATTAACTGGCCTACTAATTTTTTTCAACTTGTTTCAAGTAAAGCTTCGTTAATTTTATTTTGTATCTGCTTTGATTCGATTTCGTAATTTTTTGTAAGCTTTTCATTTTTCTGTTTTTGTAATTTCATTGTATTGGTTTTGTTACGCAATTGTTTTATTTTGGAATGTATTTTTGTCTTTGTAACTTATTTGTTTTTGTTATTTCATTATTTCGTAACTTTGGTTTTGTTATTTACTTTTTATTTTATTTATCATATTTTACTTGTTCTACTTACTTCTGTAATCCCCGGGTGTTATTCGTGGTGCCGGGGATTATTTTATTTGTCTTCTATAAATAATACAAATAATAATAACATTGTATTTTTTTGGTATTTTCAATTTTTCATTTATTCAGTTTCTGCTTTTTAAATAACAAAATCTGCTTCAAGATCATAGAATTAAAAATTTTGAACCAATGAAACTCAAATGAATTTTTTTTAAAAAAATTCCCTGTACACACACACACACATCTATATATATAAGCAATTAAAAATAGAAAATAATAACTAATTTTATTACTTTTGTAAGCCGATTATGTACTTGCCTTTTATTTTGAAACTGATCAAAAGAAAAGTTTTTTCGATAAAAATTTGCCCCGAGATACGCACGTGCACGAGTCCGTCAAAAATGATAATTTATTTATTAAAATAAAACAGCAAACGTCTAAAAATATATTTGTATTACTTAAATATTTTATTTTTGATTATTAAATTATTTTATAGATATTCCCCCATTGTTATTTGATAGATTTTCATTGAATTAAACTTCTAATTGAAATTTGCTGCCTAAGCATACATATTATTAAGTCATATTTTGGTGTGATAAAAATGGCAATATAGATATATCATATTCTGAGGCTCATGCATATTGTGATGTTTGAGAAAAATAATGGTAGTGGGAGAGTAAGGAAATTAAATATTTGCTTTATTTACGTCACAGCTATTAATTACAGTATGTATATTTACATCGAAGTTATTCATAACATTCCTTACAATCGAACCTCCATATTACGAACCTCTGTATTGCGAATTTTTCTATACAGCTAACTTTTTCCTGGAACCAAGAACATTTCACGATTTTCTTCGTAAAATAACCTCCCAATAACGAAGTCCATTTTCTATATAATGAACTTTTTCTCTTGTGATTCAATACTTTTTCTCTCCATATTTTTGAAGTATTTCTGGACTTTTCAAGTTATTCTCTCTTTTAACACATTTTGTGGTGGTCATGAACTGGTTTTATTACAATTTATTTACAATTTTTTTACAATTTATTTTTTTTATTTTATTTACAATTAAAAAACATCCAATATATCTGAAAAAACTCAACCTTAACTGAAATGATGCGACTCAAATTGCAAAAAAAATATATTTACTGTAAAATCTGGCGTATAATACGCACTTATTACACCAAAAGTAGGATTGAAATTTACGGGTGCGCGTTATATACCGGGTATAAAAATGAAAGCTTAAAAAAAATAAATAAAATAAAAAAAAAAAATAAAAAGAGATGAGCATAAAGAAAATTAGACTTCTACATAAATCGAAATACTGTTTTTTAAAGATATGACTTACTTTTTTTTAACGAACTTATTATATATAACAGAGTTGTAATTCTAGAAGTATGCTATTTTTACAAAAGCCTGGGATAATACCTCCAATAAATGACTTAAAAACATAAGAGCACTACATACGTATATTTCAGGTTTCTTCATAAAAAAAAGGGAGGGTCTTATACGGTGAATATACATTAAAATAAATGATGCTTGAAAGCTGAAAAGTATAGCTGTAAAGCTTGAACGTATAGGTGCTCGTTATACGCCGGATTTTAAGGTATTTATTCAGTGAAGTAATATTTCTGTGCATTTCGTTATTTGATGTAATTTTTATTATATATGCTTCATAATTCACAATACTTCGATAACTTCCGAAGAAAAAACGAAGATTTAAATAATTTAGTTTTTAATAAAAATAGTTCATTATTTAATTAACTTACATAAATATATAAATGAAGTTACTTATTTATAGTAATATATAACCAAATTAACCTCAATATTAATTTCTTTATTAAAATTTGATTTCAAACACGTGACCTTCATATAATTTTCTTGCTATCTGCTCTTGGACTCGCATGTTTCTTAATTTCAACCCTCATCATCACTTCAACCGAATACTTCAACTACATGTCTGTTAAATTTCATTCCCTCTACAGCTGCCATCTTGAAACTAAAAAAAATCAGAAAAAGAAAACCTTTTTTGAACTTTGCTCTACAAATACAAAATATTTGTGAAGCGTTAAGGATTCGTGCTTGTTCTGTAACAGAACAGATTCTCTCTCTCCTTCAGCGAAAAATTCCATGCTCCAGGAGAGAGAGAAATTTTCCTGACGTTCTTTACTATTTTTTTTTCCGAACGTTATGATCGTTTGGCACAATTCCAGCGGGAACAGCATCCAAGCGTATGATTTGCAAACACTAGAAGATGAAAATAAAACTCGTTGTAGTCGCCGATTTAGAATAGAATTTCCAATATTTCGCACCACTGCATCACCACTTACGATTTCATATTTGTTCACCTTACGCTGTTGGCAGTAAGGATTAGTGTATTCGAAAAATGCTGCTTGAGAAGCTTTGTTTTAGAAACGTCTCGGCTAAGATGTTGTCTGAGTATATAGGAGAAAAGCATTGAGTTCTATATCTGATAGAAGTGTGCTTCAGCTTGATCATTATATGAGAGAACGATCAATGATTGTAGCGCTTGCTCCTGTATTTTTTTAAAATACACAATTTGGTTAAAATAATAATTAAAAAAAATTTCTGAATTTTTTTTTGAAAGAAAAAAAGCTTTTTACTGAAGAAAAGATCTGTTTAGTTTGATAAGAATTTACCATGTATTTTTTCGGCAGTTATATTTAGATAAGGAATAGTTCTTACGGTGGAATAAATTGATATATAAGAAATGAACCAAATAAATGTTTCAGGATTTAAAATCAAGCTGAAAAACTTGATTCGATTTGATGAAATTCCAGCATTTTAAAAAATAGATATATATTTTTTGCTTAAATAGTAATATAACATCACATTAATTTATTATGCATATGTATATATATTTAACAGAAAACGAATCTCACTGATTCACTCACTCATTCGTCGTAAAATCTCCAGAAGTTTTTGACCTACAGGTTTGAAATTTAGTAGGCATGTTTCGCTAAGAACAGGTTTAGCAAAAATCCCTTATGGCGGGTGCGAAGTGTTAAGGGGTATTATAGATAAATATTCCCGTTTTTGAACTATTGGACCTACAGATTTGAAATTAGGCAGACATGCCCCTTTCACGGAGTAAATATTCTCTAAGGATGGGGTTTTGCGAAAGTCGACTCCAAGGAGAGCTGCTAGGGTTTAAAGCGCGTTATAGATGATAATTCTTCTCATTTTGAACAATTAAACTTACAGGCTGGAAAATTAGAAGGCAAGCTCCTTTCATAGAGTAGAGATCCACTGAAATTTTTTTTTTGCGGAAATTTACCTTGGAGGAGGAGGTTATGGAAGCATAAAGAATAATTCTACTTCATGTTTAGAAATTCAAATCCATTCTTTTTTAAATCAAGAGATAAAGGTTATAAGAATGTTTTTTTATGCAATCGAAAGCTTAAAATGTTAGGTCTTAGTTATCAATAATTTATACATAAACATTATGCAGGGTGCTGCGAAATCCGACCGATAAATTCAGAGGGGTGATAGAAGGCAGCATGGGGACTATAAATCACCTTAGAACATGGGGTTGCAAACCACATTTAGTCGGAGTGAATCTCAAAAACAGTTATGAAGGATGTGTTATCGAATAAAATGAAAAAGGGCAACCAGAAGCAAGAAATACATTTATTTAGCATGTCTACAATAAGAACAATGCATCACAACTCGACGCCAGAAATTCAACGACTAGTGATAGTCACAAGAATTGTTCTAAATTGTGGCCGCGTAAGTCACAACACAGCCGACACCGATGGACGAAGGATTGTCCGACGCGTTCAAGCAAATCCGATGTGCTGGCGATGTCAGCTAAAGCGACGATGATCCGTTCAGTGAAAACTTGGCTTCAACAACCGATGTCTGAAACACAAGCCATTTCAGTAGACGGCAGAAGAAGAAGTCCAGGAAGCGTGGAGGCCAAGTAACAGGTGTGCCACATATAGTGCATCTCCCAGGATATGTGGCATGGAAGTAGTCACGCACCATAATCGAAAAATATGCTGGTGCATTGTCAAGCATGAACCACACGTTCTGGTACTCAGTGGTCAGTGCTTCGGGAGAAGTGGGAAATTTGCATACGTGCAGGTTCTTCAATATCCGGCGCTCTAAATCCCTGCATTCGTTTCGCCACCCTCCTCGTCTGGCTCATCGTCTCGACGGCTACAATTTTCACCGATCAAACGTGGTTTGCGATCTCATGTTCTTTGTTGATTTGTCGTCAACATACTGCCTGCTATCAATCCTCTGAATTTGTTGATCGAATTCGGCAACACCCTGTATTATCATATAACATCATAAAATACCCAGCGAAGCAGGCAGGCAACGGATAGTACATACATGTATGTATAGAATAAATGACTTAAAGTTCAAGAAAATAATAAATTTAAAATACCTATTTCAATGCTGTTTCTTTTCATTTTCGGTTTATAACACGAAACAATTAGAGAAAAATGATAAAATGGGATCAAATTTATTACATTTTAAATTGAGATTGGATGAAGTTACGTTTATGCATTAGATTTAAAAATGAATATGAATTCTTCTGTGTATTTTGGACAACTGGCGAAGAACTGTTACAAACTTCATTGAAAAAGATGAAAATTATTTAATGTGAATTAATGTAATAAATATAATGTGATGCATGCTATTATTATTTATTTTAAAGTATCAGTACACAAAGTCATTTTAAGATTAATAATGTAAACATTAAAATTCCTGTTACAATAGTTTCAAAATATTTTCCTATTGAATTTTAATGAACTTCCTTATGGGAAAATTAAGATCAACATCTTTCATGTAAAAGGTTGCGTGGATTTCATATTATTTAAGAGAAAATAATGACAAAAAATGCGAAGAAAAATTAATAAGCTTTAAGAAAATCAGCATTATGAAGATATTCTTCAAATTAGGTATTGTGCTATTTAAGCGAAAAGTAAATTAAGAACAATTTCAAATAGCAAAAGTAAAGAAAGGTTTTATGAATTTGTTTCCTTAATTATTTGTAAATTTGTCGTACAATCAATTCTAGTTAATATAAATGAAAAATTCCTTTTTGTAGAATAGATACAGCTATAAACAGCGCAGAAAATGAACTTTAAATATAATCTAATTATTTATGTCAGATAACATCTTGCATTTTTATTATGGTTGAACAAACCCATTAGAATATATATTTGAAGTGTGTGTTTTAAAATCATTTTTTTTTTGATAGTGTAACAACTAAATTTAATTATAATATTCTGATTTATATACATATTTTTAAAAAATAATTCTATTGATATGATGTTGCACAATTGAGGACTAAAATTGTTACTCTGAAATTGATCTGAACGTTTCCTTTGCGTGAGTGAATATTAACGTCGCACTGTTCAGCTACACGAGGTGCTTTCGGTGACGGACTACGTAATTTCGAACCATGGTCAAGTGACGTGAATCACACCTGAGCTGGCACCCCCCTCTCCTAGCTACCACACCACACCAACGTGAGGACGTTTGAGCTCTCGACAGATTTAACCTTTTATCTACCGATTGTACTTATAAGTACCACTAACTTTAAAATAACACAAATAACCAATTTTACGAATATTCTGAAGGAATAGCAGGAATATTCTTTGAAATCCACTCTTCCTAGATATATGACAGCACGGGTTCTATGATGAGTATTTTAGCGGGGAAGGCGAATAGTTTTAGCAGAAATTGCATTTTCAGCTGACGGTGTTTTCAGGGGGTTGCAAGATTATCATTTTTATCCAGAAAATATAGTTAATGTCAAAATTTAAGTGTCTTATTTTTTTTATGTTAATAAGGACCTTAAACTCTTTATTTTGAGTGATAATAGTTAATTTTACAGTGGAGAATACCTTTAATTAATTAATTAGCTTAAACGGATTAAAATTTCCAAAATTTGAGTATTTTGTTTATATATATATCCCTTAATTTTCAATGTAGTGATCCAAAAAAAATATTGTATGAAAAAAACTGCAGTATATCATAATGCAGTAGATGAATTCTTAACGTGCATCACTTCCCTACACGGCGAGTCTTTAGTGGTACTGGGATCGAACTCGTGACAAGGCCAGCCATGATCTGATACCTTGACAACTCGGCTACTGCGGCCATATTCCTTTGCACCAAGAGAAAAACAACGTAAATTTTGAATGCATGTACTGTCGGATCCCGATTTAACAAACCCTTATTAAACGAGTCTCACGATTTAACGAATTTTCTCTTTCCTCAATTAAAATGAATTCAAAGCCCCCTTTTTAACGAATAATAAACCCTGAATTAACAAATCATTTCAAAAGATGAAAAATTTTATTAGTTTGTATCAGAAGAAATTGGATTTTTTTGCCAAATGACATATTCTTTTTGTCCGGAACAGAAAAAGACTTTTCTTGTAAGCAGCACATTTCAATGGGAAAGGGTGCAGACCATTATCAGAATTTACAGGCCCAGATGAGTCATGAATGTAACCTATCGCATGAGTTTTCAATAGGACACACACGGAATTTCTTTCTTATCTCAACTCACTCCACAATACAGGGGATATTTTAAGATTTTAATGATTACGTTGCATGTGATGTAGGATGTGTAGCTGATCTGTGTGACTGAAATCGAGGAAATTGTTGATTTGCTGGAGCCAATGAATAATAATTTTGATGCAGATATTGATAATGAAACTCCTATCAAAACTGTTACATTCTCTAATGGAATTGTGAAATTGTTTGTTTGGAAACTGTGAAAACATACCTTATGCAACAGGATGTAAATGATGCTGTAATTTCTTCTCTGCATTAGTCGAAAAAGAACTCTTTTAAGTCAGGAATTAAAAAGAATGTCAAACATCTATAAGTCAGTATTTTAAAATTTACAACTTATTGGTGCGTAATTATTCACCAATAGCAGTTTTGAGGCCGCGGTAGCCGAGTGGTATAGGTATTGGATCGTGGCTTGCCTTGTCACGAGTTCGAGCCTAGTACCACTAAAGACCCGCCGTGTAGGGCAGCGATGCACGTTAAATCTGTCGAGAGCTGAAACGTCCTCCCGTTGGTGTGGTGTGGTAGTTAGGAGAGGGGGTGCCAGCTCAGGTGTCGTCCACGTCACTTGACCATGGTTCAAAGTTACGTGGTCCATCGCCAAAAGCCCTCGTGTAGCTGAACAGTGCGACGTTAATATTCAATGATGATCAATAGTAGTTTAAGCTGCTAAATAAAATGCGTGAAATTTCGAATTATGGATATTTTTTGTATAGCTACTTATAGAATTTTTAAAAGATCAGCACAAAAAGTTTTTACATTTTATTTGGACCCCGATGTAACGAATCACCTTCAAACTAACGAATAAAATTTTAGGTCTCGATGTATTCATTAAATTGGAGTCCAACTGTATATACATGATAAAAGTTTGTAAAATATATCTTTCAACTTCATGCATACATTCATTTTAGAAATTAAAAGGCTTTATGTACGTATTCATGATATTTTTTATGTAATATACATATCACATTAGAAAAAAAAATATAATGAAGTTCAAAGTAATGACACTCACATCTTCTCTTTTGAAACAGTTTGAACACTAATATTAAAATGTATGCGTATGGTATGAGATCCCCTTTGTGACTTATACTGACTGTATATATTTTCAGAATTCTTTCTTATGGAATAACTATTACCAAATATGGCTTTAATATTTTTTGACTTATACTTCCATAATTTACTCACTCTTTGTTAGCTATAGTACTTTCAAAATTTTTATTTATAAAAATCTTGAGAAGAAAAAAATTCTTGAAAATTTCTTCTCTCTCTCTCTCTTTTATTTATTTATTTATTTTTAAATTTTATTTATTTTTTATAAATTAAAGTCCTTAAATCCGTTTTTTATGGCATCAAGATCTGTTTTGCTTTTCTAAATGAATTTTTAGGAACAATTCTAAAAATAGTCATTACGTGTAATTTTACGTGTCTTATAAAAATAAATAACGTCCTATATTTTTCTTGTGCGAACGATTTTATTTTAAGGTATCCGACTACGTTCGGAACCATGATTTTGAAAAAGCACATAAATGTATAATTTTCATGATATTTAGTGTCACTTGGTTTGAATACAGTTTATTTTTGGACAATGACAAAGAAATTATTTAAATAAATAGGCTCTTAGAATAACTTTTCCCAAAAGTTCTCCTTTGTAAAATGCTTATTAATTAATATTTTTTCCTGTATAACTCAGACCTCTGTACGAGGCTCAACTTGATTTTTGAAAAATTCAAATTATTTTCAGAGTTACGACCATTTTTAAATAATTATCGGCGTATTTTCTTAAAATTGCTCCCCTTTTGTTTTCGTAAAACATGGATAAACCGACTTCCCAAATTATGCACTTCAAAAATTCTAGTTGAGCCTCTGTACAGGGTCTGGCTGAATACAGGCAAAATATTAATACAATAGAAGCATTTTTTGCAAAAGGAGAACATTTGGAAAAAGGTTATTCTAAGTTAATTTTTGCCAAAATATTTATTTAAATAAATTTGTTTTGTCATAGTCCAAAACAATTTTTACATGTAATCTAATCTAATGACACTAAATATTATAAATATTATCCATTTACACGCTTTTGAAAATCACGGTTCCCAACTAGTCATACTTAAGATAAATAAAAAAAAAAAAAAGATTAAGTTAAATGTTTATTTTTTTGAAAAATTTATTAATGATTTTATAAGTAATTAATTTTAAATGTTCTTTCATAATGTATATAGGCAATGTTATTTTAATATATATTAAACATTCTCGTCCACTGTTTAAAGTATTTAATAAAAAATTTGATATTTTTTTTTTCTTTTTATATCTACTCCAAAGAAATAAATATTCAGAAATAAAGACCATTCAATTGCCAAGTAAAAACTACCATCACACACAACTTCCAAAATATCAGCTCACATTCACTTAAAAACGTTAAAACATTCAAAAGAACATCACATATCTGAGAACAAAATCCTCCAAAACTATCTCTCTAAGCCCCAAAACATTTCCTGTCACATTACATTCAGTATTGACCGATGTAAGCCTTTGGTATAAACACTCTTTCGACAGGGTATTGAAAGAAGCTGTATCAGAAGTCTCGCACGTTCGCGGATAGAATAAGGGATCTAGGAAGTTCTTCATCCCTGCCCAGATCCTTTACATCACTTCTCATAAAAAGGATAGGGGATTTATTTTTATCACGTTTGACCTTATGCTCTTCGATCGGTCACTTAACTTTTGGTTTCGTCCCACTGCTGCGTCTCTGGATGGCTTGTTGAGAAGAACTGATCTATTCGAAGACTCGTGTTGGGGCTCAAATGAGATGTTTTGCACAGCAAACAAATTGGGGGTTAATGTAGATCTATATATATCCTGAGAAATATATGTCTTGATTTAAAGAGCTAATCGTTATTTTTTCGCTCTTGCTGAGTTAGGGCTGTAATTCTCAACACTTTTTTTTCAATTCCTACTATTAGTTCACACTCTCCTTATATATATATTTATATATCTTGTTTTCAAATTTTCAATTGTTAATAAAATATTTTCTATTCATCCACTCAAGTTCAAATACATTTTTTAAAACTTTTAGTGGATGAAACTTGATGTTAATACAGGTTTTCAAATATTAATTCATTAATTTTTTAATAAATAAATAAAGAGTAAAAAAAAAATAATAGTTCAACCCCATGTTTAAAAAAAAATCGCTCACTGTATCAACGTAGTGCAATGGATAGCGCTTTAGGACTTCTAATCCAAACATTGGGGGTTCGAATCCCGCTCGGGATGACCTAATTTCTGAGAATGTGATTTCTTTTTTTACTATACTATTTTATTGGAATAATTAAATTTAATTCAAGAATAAATAGCAAACAAACAAAAATAATAGTTCAACAAAATATATAGAAAGGAAAAATGGGAAAAAACTGCAGGTAAAATCGCTTTCTATTTTATCACTTAGTATTGTGATTCTGCCATATGTATATACATGTTTATATTAATTGTAACTTTTTAATAAAAAATAACTAAAATAAAAATTTTCTTTGCTGACCTAAGTAGGAATTGACTTAAAATGTTTCTTTATATTACCTGATTTTTGTTGGTACACTTTTAACAATTTCAGAATTTGGCGTCACACTAACAATAAAATAAGCTTAAAAGAATTTGACTTATCTGCAATACCCTATGTAGAATAGTTCACGACAATAATTTTCGTGACAATAAATAAAATAATATGTACGACAAAGACAAATTGTTTATTGAGTAATTAATTACAAATTAATTGTAAGAACACCTTAAATGGAAAATTTGAGCTTATGATTTTTGATAATTTCGTTGATATTTGATTGTAAAAATGACAAAGTCATTCTAATTTCGTCATCTACATTTAAAAGTCTCGGTTTTTTTTAATTTTTTATTTATTGATACCGAAAATCTGAATTTACGGAAATAAGGTGTAGAAAATTGTAACAATATTTGTAAAGTTTTTTTTGGCTCTATTATGAAATAATCGCCTCTAATTTTAGTCCTAAATGTATTAACTGACTCTGCCAAATTATTTGAAATTAAATCCTGATTATCACAGAGCGAAATAGTCTTTCCTCTTCATTCAAAGTTAATTAATACACAGATGTATCCATACCACAGATGGAACACGAACCCAATCAAATTTTTTTTTTATATCCAACTATCCACGAAAGGATAAGTTAAATATACTCCGAATATTCTTTGTTTTTTCTATAAAACGGCCTAATGATTCTTTTCCGGATTTTATTTTTTTCACAGAGTACAATTAATACAGTCAAACCTCTATATAATGAACCTCTATATGGCGAATTTTTCTATGTAGAGAACTTCTTCCTGAAACCAAGAACACTTTAACGATTTCCTTCGCAAAATAACCTCCGAATAGCGAAATGCATTTTCTTTATAACGAACTTTTTCTCTAGTGATTCGATTTTTTCTCTCCCTGTTTTTAAAGTATTTCTGACCTTTCAAGTTATTCTCTTTTTGAACACATTTTATGGTGTTCATAAATCTTGAACTGGTTTTATTAGGTGCCTAACTCGCATAGAGCAATACAATTCCGGGCGTTTCATTCAAGAAGTTGTGACGGGCTCACGCGTCTTTTCTGTAACATAACCTGACGGCCAAGATTAATGGCAAATCTTTTCCAACCAAAATCCAAGAAGTGAAATACGATTATGAAATGCAAATAAGTTAGCTTTTAAAGTAACAGAAGTTTCAGTAAGCAGTATGAGAATTCAGGGGAAAGTTATGTTTGGAAGAGATACGAGTGTGAATTGACAGCCTATCATAAAGTTACCGGGATATTCAGCCATTGATACAATGTGCATACCATTGCACACGCACCCAGACGTTTCGTACCGAGATAGAATCTTATCTTGACTTAAGGTAGGACTGATTATTTGATATTAGGACTTGTAATATTATCAGAATTGAGAGTAGGCGGATAATATAATTATTTAGGTAAAGTGATCTAAATTACGCAATTCGGTTTAACTATCGCTGTGTGTTTGGTTTATTAGATTCTCACTTATATAAATTTATCTAAATTGTTAAAAGTTTAAGTTATATTCTTAATAAAGTCATATTAAGAATTTTAAATCCTACACCTCTAATTCACGCTGACAATCAAAGATATGGTCACCATAGAGCGACCATATCACAAAGTGCAGCCTTTAACCCCAATTGTCCAGTTCACTGGAAACATCTTCGACATCCCCTTTCTCCCTCAGTGGAGTCTCGTGTGCTTGAACTAGTCTCCGTTCATTTGTAGTGTTGATCATTTGTACTGGTAACTTCGCTTTTGTAGCTAAAAAATGTCACAACGTAAATGCTTGAGCATCAAAGAAAAAAATTTAATTTTTCAGGAATGGGGTAAAGGCGTCAAGAAATTTTTCTTGCAGTTTTTTTCTTCTTTATTTTTTGATAGGTAAGATGTATAAATTAAACATATATTAATTTATAAAATAAAGGTGTGAATTGATTCCTTTTTTTAATAAATAGTGTTTATGAATTTAAAGTTTTATATGGTTTATAATGGTTATATGAATTCTCCATATAACGAATTTTTCATATACGAACTTTTTTCTGGATTTCGCGACTTCGTAATATAGAGAGTCCGACTTGTAATTTAAAAAAAAAATTTGGCGGCACACTTTAAGAATTTGGCGACACGCACCGAGTTTAAGTTTGACTATGTTCAAAATCGTAGTTTGGAAAAAACGTAGAAATGAATAATGTTTTTGGTATTTAGTGTCAGTTGAATTAGAATACACATATAAAATTGTTTTACGAATATCATTACAAGAAAAAATTATTTTAATGCATTTTTTCGCAAAAAATGAAGAAAGAATGATATATTTCCGAAAGATTAGGGTCAGTAGTATTAGACCATTGAGACCAAAAGCGTATTTTTATGACTTTTTATATACATCTTTCACGGTCACATTTTCTAGTCTCGCAAATGATACTTTTCCAATTTTGCCTTTAAAATTAAATAATATTAGGAAAAAGGAAAAATTGAAAAAAAATATAGCTAACGGAATAACCACAAAAATTATTAATTTAAACGAAATCAATACTGCAGTTTTTGTTCACTTTTACTGTCTGTTTTACCTTTCTTTGTTGTATAGGTAATTTTTTCATTATAACTTTTGATTCCTGGATTCCTTGTTTACAAAACAAAAATTGTTTGCACAAAAAAAGGGTCTAATTTCAGTTGACTGGACTTCTGTTTACATTCCTTTGAGGTACGAAAGGTTTCTTCATTAGTGGTATTCATTTCAACTGATTCATTCAATTAGAACTCTTTTAACGTTTCGTAAATTCGAATTTTTTTGCGAATGAATTGATTTAAAATTTAGCAAAAAGAAACGACTTTTAAAGAGATTTAACTTGTTAGAATCAATGTGAAGTCTTTTAAGATCACTGATTACATTTTCGGAATAGTGATTTTGAAAAAACGTGTAAATTGATAATTTTATTGATAAATAGGGTCACACACACACACAGTTGAATTAGAATATACACATATAATTGTTTTATGAATATTTTTAATATAGAAAAATTATTTTAATGCAATTTTTTAACAAAAGGAAGACAGAATGACATATTTTCAAAATATTTTCCTTTTATTCAAAATGCTTCCATAACAATAATGTTACGTAGATCCGGGATTCGAGGATTTTATGCCAGTCAGTCACAAAGAACAAGACAGTTCTTTAAGAGCGATGAGAATTTATTATAGAAAATACAATCCCTTAAATACAGGATTCACCAGCAATATTCACAAATAAATCTCAGAAGGTCTTCACACCTTCAACAGCACTCAGAAACAATTATCGGTGTCTAAAATACACGTATATTAAAGATTATTCACAAGCAATCACTCGTTCAACAGCCAAAGTAATCACTAATCGCTTCAACAGTCAAAGCAATACTAACTGATCGCTAGTCAAAACCAGACTGATTGATTTTCGGTGAACATCTCTCTATTTATATCCCTCGCGGATAATTCGAGAAAAGACCAACTAGCGTCATAGATCTTGAAATTAGTGGGTTTCTCTATTAATTTCTAGAAGAATCCAGAGGGTCCCGAACTCGATCACCCCAACTTGATCACCAAGTCACCAAAATGGTCGCTAAGTCTCCAAAATGACACCAACTTGGCTCTATCGCCAAGATTTCGAAGTTCCCATTGAATCACTATTATAATGTAAGGGACAGCGTTGCTTGTGAATATTGCAATTTTAACGCAAATTAAATCTAATTTAGAGTAAGATAAAAGCATTACACATCCAATTACAAATTATTTACACTATATTACACAAAATTCGCAACAATAATAGTTTGCTTATATGTAGCAAGGACGTCTATAAAAGAGTTTGTGACGGGCTCATCGCGTTTTCAACTAAAAACTTCTCTTGGGTTCTTTGGGGCCGAAAAAGGCAAATTCTTTCCAACCAATTTCAGATGCGAAGCGTGAGTATGCAAATTAGGAACCTTTTAAATAGCAGTAGTTTAACGTAAGCGTAGGACCTTTTGGGAAGTGATTATGTTAGTCTGAGTTTAAACGCATAAACTGAAGTCAGAGAAGTAAGCCGTTATTCGAGTGTGAAGCTATCCGTGACAGAACGATCAAGTCAAGGAGGATACTATTCCACGCGAGATCAAAAAAAGATATTTAGGATTCGAGAGGATTGTTATTAACCGAGGAATTAAGGTAGGATAATTCTGTTATCTATTAGGAACTGTGTATAAGTTGAGATTAGGAATAGGATGGAAAGTTAAATATAGTGAATAAAGTCACGCTTATTTGGCAATACGTATTGTGTGTTTTCTCACCTCAGATTCACTAAGTCAAAATATAAATATTATCATTGTTATTGTTTAAGTTAAGATCTTAATAAAGATATATTAAGATCATGGCAACGCCTGGTTCTTCATTTACTTCCACACCCCTAGGTCACGAATATAACTTAGAAGTAAGGCATCACCCACGGGTGAATACCTTACAAGATTAACTCAATTTTTTTAAATGTATAATTTAGAAGTGGATTTATTCATATTTTATTATATCAAAGTAGAGAAATTTAACAAAAAACACCAGTTAATATTTCCATTAATCATAACTCTAAAAATATTGCGATTTTTTATAAACCCTTGTTCAAATTCTGTAGAGAAGTCTTAGCTATATACAGGCAAAATATAACTATTACAGAAGCATTCTTCATAAAAGGGGAGAATTTTTCGAAAAAATATGTCATTCTCTCCTTATTTTTTGGCAAAAATTTTTATTTAAATAATCTTGTCTTCTAATAATCATCTTAACACAATTCATATGTGTACTCTAATTCAACTGGCACTATATACCAAAAAATATTCATTTATACGCTGTTTCAAAACCACTACATTGAACGTAGTCTCATCTTAATATTAATAGAATTTTCATTCGATTTCCTTTTATTTTTGAAACTTATCGAAGAAGTATTCTAGAATATTACGATGTAATTTAAACTAAAACTGTACACAAGGTATGATTGTAATATTAAGTGGGGAAATCAATGCCTTTGTCTCATTTTCATTATAATTAAAACAATTTTCTTCATAAAATGAAAAAAAACTCAATTTCCAATATCAATCTATTCCAAGACTTAATCATATTTAACACATCAAATATTTGTCGTAAATAAACCACACAAATCATTTAGCTCAGCAAAATAGCCTACAAATAAGGTTTATGAATGCACTGAAGAACGGATTATTTACTTTAAGAAAATATCTGAATTTTTTCTTGCTTGGAAAGAATATCTATTTTTTGTAACAGAATATTTACTTCAAGTAAATATCTATTTTTTTGTTTGCGTATTTAACGTTGTGAATCTTTTCTCTGAATTTTATTAGACAGTGAAATGGATCATTTTTTAAAATACAAAATGCGTAAGGAATTTTATGTCGAAAAAAATAAATTGGTAAAATTTAAGTGGCTAAATGAACCTTTTGTTTCCTATATGTGATTTGTACAAATGTAATTTTATTTGCGATTTCAGTGTCATATTTTTGGGGTTAATAAAGTACATACTAATATATTTTGTGACGGGAATTTTTTATCATAAGATAATCTAGAATTGAACTTTAGAGAAAACTTACTGTGAATTGAACACTCGTATCACACACACACACACTTTAATGAACACTCGTATCACATTCGCAATGAATTAAATTCATTTATGTACGAAGGGAAGTCAAGAAGAAAAGGGACTTATACCGTAAAATCCGGCGTATAACGCGCACTTTCTTTTACGAATGAACCTGAAATGTACTTGCACAATGCTCATACGTTTTGAAGTCATTTATTCGAGGTATTATTCCACACTTTCGAAGAAAATAGTATACTTTAAGAACTTCAATCCTTATATGTTCATAAGAAATATAGTTTCTTTCAAAGAAGTATTTTCATACACATAGGGGAGTCTAATTTTTTCTATTCTCATCTTTTTTTTTTTTTAATTTTTAAATCTTTCATTTTTATACCTGGCGTATAACGCGCGCCCATAAATTTCGACCTCATTTTTTTGAGCTAAAATTGCGCGTTATATACCAGATTTTACAGTACGTACTTCTCTTTCCAAGGCTTGGCAACTGCGCAACTATCCAACTCTGAATGAGGGGACACTTCTATACAATGTGTCATTCGTCTTTCCTCGTAGTCATTGGGGGTGTAGGAGACCGTTCAAAGAGGAAAGGAGGTCAGTGATTCGCTTTTTGTTTGTGGAAGGTGTGATACCTGCGCTGGATACCGGACATTCCTTTTATAACTATACCCTCAACTGCGAGGGCCTTCAGTGGTTAACGTCGATGGACTTCCCAATCTTTCGTCGTCACATAAAGAAGACACTATAATTCGCTTTTTGTTTGCGGAAGGTGTGATACCTGCGCTGGATACTAGCCATTTCTTCCATAGCTATACCTTCAACGACGACGACCCACAGTGGTTGAGGTCGATGGACTTCCCGATCTTTCGTCGTCACATAAAGAAGACACTGTGATTCGGTTTTTGTTTGCGGAAGGTGTGATACTTGCACTGGATACTAGCCATTCCTTCCATAACTATACCTTCAACGACGACGACCCACAGTGGTTGAGGTCGATGGACTTCCCGATCTTTCGTCGTCACATAAAGAAGACACTGTGATTCGGTTTTTGTTTGCGGAAGGTGTGATACTTGCGCTGGATACTAGCCATTCCTTCCATAACTATACCCTCAACGATGACGACCCTCAGTGGTTGACGTCGATGGACACCCGATCCTTCATTGCCACTTTCAGAAGTTTTTCCCTTTTTGAAGCGCTCTATCCATTCGTGGACGTTTCTTTACGATAAGCAGCTGTCACCATAATGTGCTTGCACGTGAAGAATAAGTTCCGCAGATTTTTAACCATCCGAAACAAAAAAACGAATCACTGCCCTCCTTTGTTCCTTAGGGCAGATAGATAATGGAGCTGCTATGTTGAACGGCCTGCTACAACCCAACAACTACGAGGAAAGACGAGTGACACATTGTATAGAAGTGTTGCCGACTACCCTTCATTCCGCTCTGGATACTAGCGCTGTTACCAAACCTTGGACAGAAAAATTGCAAAAGTCCCTTTACTTTTTGACTCCTCCTCGTATAATCAATTCTTTTATGCATAAAAGAAAATATTATTTTGAATAAATATCAATTTTCCCATGATTATAAACACCCCCTATTATGAACAACATTGAAAAAATTGTATGTTAAACAACATATACGAAGTAGGATTCAAAAGTTCCCGGACTGAGCCTATAACTTGAAAAATATTACCAGTTAAATTGCTGAAACACATCCTCTTTCGAAATAAGATCCTTGAGCAACAGCACACTTTTGCCATAGCTTGTAAAGTTCATTGAAACATTTTTGGAATCCATTTTTAGCCGAGTCCTTAAATTCATCCTGCGATGCACTTTTAACTTCATCTGCAGATTGAATTCGACGACCCTGCAAGAGACAGGCCAGTTCAAGAAATATTCTGAAGCAGCAGGGGCGAAATCTGGGAGTAAGGAGGATGTGGCAAAACAGTTATTTTCATTTTCACCCTGTGGTTATTTGAAGTCTGTTCTTCCGTACAGCCGCAGAAAACTTTTCAATGTTTTCAGTGGAGCGGGAAGTCGATGGACGTCCAGAACGTTCGTCGTCTTTAACACTTTCCCTGCCTCCTTGAAACGTCGATAACACTCAAAATCTCGTTTTCGCGATAATGTATCAATACCTTAAACATACTTCAACGTTTCATAAGTCTGCGTAGCACTCTTTTCTAAGACAATGCAAAATTTTATATTATTCTTTGCCAACAAACGCAATTTCTTTCAATCGCTTCAGACTGACCACTTGATCGGGTCATCTGCTCTTGAACCTCAGTGGCCAATGGGCACGTATACTGGGATGGTCACAGTAGGCCCTGGCCCTCATGGGCTATTGCACCACTGAGTTTCAGTTTGTATGAATATTTTAGTTTAGAATCTATTCCGCTTCGCTTTTATATTTTAAATCCGCCCTCCCCCCCATTTCGATCTTTTCAAAAACACACTATACAGCTGTAGGAAAAAGAAAATATGAATTTGTTTCTTTCCGATTTCAATCTAAAATAATTCTTTTTACGTTCTCTCCTAACATGTTAGTCAACATTTTTTAAATAAATTTGTTATGTCATATTTTATAAAAGACGTGTTAGGAGATAAATTTCTTATCCTATGTTATATGAAAGTTACTTATCTCTGTGAGAATTTATTTTACACAATTATATAATTTTAGATGACAAATATCACATTTATTTTTTCTACAATCACCACAAAAGGAAGATTTTAATTTCCGTAAAAGAATTATTACATTGCAATAGATTATTTAAAAAAAAACTCTTCAATTTAAATGGAAATGCGAATTAATTATTATTTTTCCGTATTTTCAGTAATTGTAGCGTATATCCGAAGTGAAAAGTAAACATTTTGGTATATATATTCGATGTTTACACAATTCTTTTTCAGAATATAACTTATAAGCATAACAGAAATACTAATAATTATAATTTACCTAAACGCACATATATAAATCATTTTTGATTCTGACATCACCTTTGAGTAAAAAAAAATGTTCAATTAGTAAATACAAAGGATTTCATATAAGAAAGTATTTAAATTAATAAAAAAATTAGAATGAAATAAATTTTAAGTCATTTTCCAGTGTAACATAATTAGCTTTTAAAAACGTTAACGTTTTTTTTTTTTCTTTTCTGAAAAAATTATTTAAAAAAAATTTTTTTTTTTAGCATAAAAAGAAAATATTACCTGAGATTGTTTTGAAGTAGTTTCTAAAAAATCACCAACTTTACTATTGAACACTTTTTCCAACGAAAAAAAAATTCTGAATAAAATCTTAACACCATATGTAGAAGCAGAATATATTCATTGCAGTTTATGATCGAAACTTACTTGGTGTATTAACCTCTTAACTGCCGATTAGAAGTTACGCGATTCACTCTTCAGAGCCACCGTTTTTTACAAAGGCATACGTATATATTTGGGGGGTACCGATAAGCAAATTTTTCTTTCAAATAAGTAAAGGTTTTGCAAACACTGTCACGATAATTTTATTGCCTTCAAAAGCTTCAATATAGTTTTACTCATAGCAACATAAGAAAAAGAATCGTATTTCGGAAGACGTATATATACGTCCAGGCACTTGATGTACCGGTTGAGCGAGACAGATATATGTGCCAGCATCAGTTAAGGAGTTAATATTTCTAAAAGGCAAGAAAGTTTTTTTTATAGACATAATATCACACATAAGGAGTTTAACACATACAACTCTAACCCAAATCTAAAGAAGTTTAAGACCATTGAAAGTATATTTACCATCAAATTTATTTATCTCATCTACGCATTATTTTCCTCTTTGTTGCAATTCCAGTTGCATGTTAGAAACCTATATCACAAAATATGTTTCATACATTTGTGATATTTACTACATGTTGATCTTTGTTTTCATAAATTTAGCTGAAAGTAATATGTATATATAAATTCCTTATTTCATTGTCGTGTATAGAGAGAAATTTTATCTATATTGCAATTCCTTTTTTCAGATTGTTGTATTTATAAAATTTTTTTATAAATTTCAAGTAGAGAGACGTAAAAAAAAACTAAAAAGTATAAAGGGCCCTATCTTTCAATGGTGAAGCAAAAAGGAAAGTCTTAAAAATTAAATTAACTGTATCAAATCATCTAAATAAATTTCTTTTCTTAATCAGTCTCAAAAATATTTTAACATATCACCAGAAAAAAAAGCCAAATAAAGGATTAAACCCAATGCGTATATCCTTATTTTTATGCTTATAGTAAAACAGCATAAAAAGTGACAACTCAAATTTTGTAACTCTGACCTAGTGTTGCATGGCACAAATACTTTGATTACGTGTTATTGTTTTTTGGGTAAAAGAGCTGTGTTTTATTTCTGGAAAAGATTTACTCTGATGCCACGAAGAGATAAAAGAATATGGGGGAAAATACTACCTCAGTGTCAATCTAAAAATCTCTGGTTTCTACCATAAAAACGTGAACTATTAAAGGGAAAAACAAATATACGATGTACAGTAATAGTCTCTTATTTTACACAAACACCCATAAAAACGAAACAAAGAACAACAAAAGCGTAAGAAAGTTCATTAATTTTTCCCTTTTTTTTGTTCATTTAAACATCATAATGCCAACATAAATCTAGGCATTTTATTGTTTAGATTCAGTTATATTTCTAGAAATTATATTCTTTCCCTTTTCAGAAGACTTGATAAAGAAAGTTGTAGTTTTAAAAATAGAACTATAGCATCTATATACTTTCTACCACATAACATGTATTGCTTTTAGCTAAAAAGTGGCAAATAGAAACCATAAATGTTCCTTAAATTTATGTTATTCTTTTTCTATAGGACATTATGGGTGAAAGTAGGCCTTGGCCGAATCGTAAAATGGAACAAATCTCAAGAAAACTTTTACGTGTACGATAACTTGTTACTTTTGTTAATTTTTATCACAATGCTCTTAACCATTCCTCTTAACAGGGATTTTAATGATTGCTCTTAAAATTGAAACAACTAGCTTTCCTTTGGATATTTTTGCGTAAATAAGTTTCCTTTTTAATATAGGTAATGAATACATTATTCTAAAGCTACTTTATTTAATAAAATGTCAAGCATATCACGTTATTTTATTTCCTAAATAATCTCTTTTATTTGATTTATTACATAAAAAGTTGAGACATAGCCATCCTGCGATAACTATGTCTAGTGGGATCCGCGTAAGCTAGAGGTGTGGGATTATCTAAAAGATGAGACATTTTGGATTCTTAACACAACTTTTATTAAGAATAACTTAATTTACTTAATTCTAATTAACAACTTTCTTTAAGTGAGAATAAGCCACCAATTAAACTGATTATTCAAGTCAGATCGCACAACTAGATCACTTATCTTAATTATAATAATTTAACTGTCTAATCTAACTTCTTATACAAAATATTACCTTTTATAGAGTCACCTTCCTTCCTCGGTTGAAGATATTCCTATTATGTTATTTGTAAGAGAGAATACTCAGGCTTTCTTAATCCTTCTTATTATTAATCTTATTAATGACGATGAGCGTATCCTTCTTCCAGAGCTGTAGGACGTCTAACATTTATTCCGAACAATTCCGTACTAAGTTATCTCTAGGCTTGCCGTTCTATCTCACCAAACCTTCTATCCTTTTAAAGTATATCCCATTTGCATATTCGTTCTGTTTCTCTTCTTGGTATTGGGTTGGAAAAGTTTTGCCATTAATCGTGGCCGTCAAAGAACTTAGGAGTTATGTTAGAAGAAGAACGCGAGAGACGTCACAAAGTTTATTTTTATTTGAATCAATATTTATTTTTATTGACCCTTTATTGACTACATTTCGTTAGCTCTTTGCATTGAAGCTGAATTATTTTATTATAATGCTGCACCTACTATTTTGCAAGTGATTATTGTTTCTTTTATATTATTTACCTAATTCAGTGTTTCTCAAACTGTAGGGTGCGCACCTCTAGAGGGGCGTGATAACTTACGAGGGGGGCACGAACATATTAAAAAGTCGAAAACCAAAGATTATTTTTAAAAAATTATTCATTTAGTGAATGAAAGTAAACAAACAAAATACTTTCTGACGTAATAAAAAATGAAATTAACATTAGCACTGATATAATACACTTATAAATGTATCAGTATATATATATACTTCACAAAGTATTTCATAATTAATTTAACAATACTAAGTTAAGAAAGTTTATAATTACCAGTGACCTCATGGGCTTGTCATAAATAAAATTTTATACAAAAATTAACACTTATCTTCATAATTTTTTTTTGTACGGTTTATAAATAACTCCTTAACTGCCAATTAAAAGCTACGCGATTCGCCCCCCGCCCAATACCTCCGTTCTGCCCGTAGGTGCGCGTATGTGAAGTATTAGAGAGGGGGTGGGGGAAAAAGAATAAATAAGGAAATCCTCTGAAAAGTAAACACTTCGTAAGCACTGTCAAGGTACTTTTATTGCATTCCAAAGCCTTCGGAATAATAGTATGGATAGCCGTGCACAGAAAGGATCGTACTTCGGAAAGACGTATATATACGTCCGGGGCATTTAACACAACGGTAGAGCGAGACGTATATATACGCCGGTGGAACTTTAGAGATTAAAGTCGTTTTGTAGATTTAGCGTCAAAGTATAGTATTATTGAATTCAATGCATTGTTGTTTGTATGGAGGGGGGTGCGATGATAATTATAATTGAATATTGGGTCGCCAATAATAAAAGTTTGAGAAGCACTGACCTAATTCATGAACACGTAAGAGTTTTAAAGTATTTTTTAAAAAGTATTTAGAGTTTTAAAGTTTTTCAGCATTTCTCAAACCGTGGAGTGCGTTCCCCTAAATAGGAGTGATACCTTTACGGGTCACGAGCATATTGAAAAGTCGAAAACAAAAGGCTTTTAAAAATTACTGAAAGTATAAAAAATATACAAAAAATAAAATACACATTTACACTGATATAATACACTTATAAATGTATCAGTTCTGACCAATGTATTTAATAATTAATTTAACAATACTAAGTTAAGGACAAGTTTAATAATTTCGAGTGACCCTATGGGCTTGTGTTGTTATATAGAAAATTATATACAGAAATCAACGATAATTTTTTTGTACGGTTTATAATTAATCCCTTAACTACCAATTAAAAGTTACGTGATTAGCTTCCAAGTGCCATTGTTTTCCACGCAGGCACGCGTATGTGATGTATTGGGGGAAGGAGAAATAAATAAGCAAATTCTCTGAAATAAGTAGATTATTCGCAGATACTGCAAATGTCTTTTTATTGCATTCTGAAACCTTCAGAATAATTTTATGGATAGCATAGCACAGAAAATATTGTACTTCGGAAAGACGACTTGACTAAGCGAAATGTTTATATAGCTATATATGCCGGTAACACTCAAGAGGTTAAAGTCGTACTGCAGTTTTAGCATCAAAGTGCAGTATTATTGAATTCAATACATTGTCATAGTACGGAGGGGGGCGCAATGAAAATTATGATTGAATATTGGGTTACAAATATTAAAAGTTTGAGTAGCACTGGTTTAAATGATTTCATGAACTTGATGAGGAGCTGTTAAGACCGTATTAGTGATGTGAAGACTGCGTATGACGCATTATGATGTTCGTTGTCTGGTGCCTTGAGAGGTTACTGTAGATGTGAGAGCGTACAAGCCAATTTGGAAAGCAGGCTGAGAGAAAATCTGGGAGTCTGTTGGAGCATCTGGGTTTCCCCTTTTCGTGTTTATTTTAAGGTGGAATATGCCACGCCTCTTAAAGTGACGTAGAATATTTCTATTTGGACGTAGCTCGGATTCAGCCATTGGTCCTTGTCACCCCTCATGCGGTTGACTTTGAAATAGGAGATTGGCGAGGGAACACCGCCAGTCACTTCTCTGTCGGCTGGATAAAGGAAGATCAAGAGTTATCTTGCCCTCGAACTTAAGCAATGTATTGTCCTGTCTTGGGTACTTTCCCACGTGAAACTACGTGACCTTTCTTAAGTCGTCAGTTCCTTAACAAAAAATCGGTCCTTTGGTGGAGAGCACGGCAAACAGCTTTTATTTATAAACTCTAACCAATGTTTATTACTCCGATAATTATTGAAATCTCGGGCTATAGGAGTAGTTTTCTAGGGGCTTTACTTCTTATGTAAGTATGGGCTTTAAAACTCTTGTGCATCTGAGTACTATTTCCTATTTCCCTACTTTTCTCATCTGTTGGCGACTTTTGGTATAACACAATTGATACGTTCCAGGGATGCTTGGGTGTTTTTCTTTTTTTTAATCATTCTCTTCGTCTCTCATTCTCTCTCTCTCTCTTTCTTTTTGCATTTGGAGATTTTTGTCACAGATGTATATCTTCTTCTGCAAACAAAATACAGCTGGCTAAACATGACAATATAACCAACCTTAAAATATTATTGCATAACATGGGGCACATAATTAAAATTCCATTTTGTGTTGCATGTGCAAGTACAAAGTCTTACTTCGTGTTTTAATCTTGTCCCATGTCAGTAAAGGTCAATTCTTTTTATCCGAATGGACACGTTTCGAAAATTCAAGTACGCATACAAGGAGATTTCACTGAGTAGCTTGATGTAAAAATGGATTCTGACGGAGGAATTCATTGGTATGCCTCCTGTTTAATATAGCACTCGAATAAGTCAGTTCAAATACTTGGCTTATGTTGATGACATTGTCATTATTTCCCGAACCCCACTGGCTCTCAAATGAACGTTTATGGCATTCGAACAAAGTGCTACAAGAATTAATTTATCTATAAACAAACAAACAAAAAATGAAATTAAATATTTACTTTGTTAAAAGTCTGATTTACAACTTAGGCACATAGAAATTGACAATTATAAATTTGAAAAAGTTAATAGTGTTACTTATTAGGGAATGGAGATAAATAAAAAAAATAAGCTGGCTTCAGAAATTTATTTAAAAAAATAAATAATTGCTGTAAATATATAATGTTATGCCTAGAAGAGTTATTTTAAATCCAGCTTTCTCGAATTAAGAACTAAATCGCTTATTTACTAAAGTTATAAGATCTGTCCTGATTTCTGCATCAGAGACTTGGGCATTGACTTTTCATGATGAGAAAGCTTTGGGAATTTTCGAGTGAAAGATCTTACGTTGCATTCTTGGTGGGGACCAAGTGAATGGATTTATAATCTATGGAATTCTAATTTAGAACTCTATAGAATTTACAAAGAACCTGATATTGTACCATTCGTCAAATTACAGAATCTTCGGCTGATCACCTGGCTAGAATGAATGAAGATCGTTGCTGAAAGAAAGAAAATATTTCTAGTGTGACGAAGCATATCTCTTTCCCCTATTTTCCAACAGATCCCTTGCACCTAGCCGACAGAAGCTGCGAAAATTCCAGGCATTTCCCTAATAGCTGGTAAAGAATTTCGTAACTGGGTGGTCGAGTTTCGGTACCTTTTTTCCCAGATGACCGGACTGTCAAAAAGAGGCTCCTTATCATTGTGTATTCATTTTCCCACAACTCGTTGACGACGGCGTGTCTGAGAACGTACAAAGGTGCACCCAGCCTCGGCGCTTCTTTGAGTCTAGCGAACAGGAAATGAGAACGATTTGGCGCGGCAGAAAGATAAGAGATCAAGGGAGCCGAGACCGGAAGGCGGCAGAAAAACCAGAGGGTTTGAGGCCGACAAAGAGATGAGAGAGAGGATATAAGCAGGGCGAGAGGGTTCGGAAAAAAAAACGGATTTTTGAAGGGAGCCGTTCGGACGTCCCTTGAGCGATAGGAAGAGCGATAACTAGCCCGCGAAGTACAGCGGTCTCCTGGCTTGGAAAATCAGGGAACGGAAGAGAGTGCGAAAGAGACTCGAAATCGTTACGGATCCTTTTGATATTGATCTGTAAAAGAATATACCATTTTATTTATTTTTTGATGATTTTCATATTGAAATAAATAGTTAACCAAGAGCTGAGTGAAATCATTACACTAGTAAAGCCGATGGGAAATAGACCTCGAGGCAGATCCACTAAGATGGATTGATTGTATTGAAAAAGATCCCAATTTTATTTAGGGTTAAAAACTGGGAAACAGTTGCCAAAGTAGAATTGCTTGGAGAAGACTTTTGAAGCCCCGGGCTGTTGAGCCATTGACGAAAAAAGACACGCTTAGGTGCATTTTGAGTCATGAAATAAATTGCTTTCAAGCATTCTTTACTCTAAAACAGTGCTTCTCAAACTTTCAATATTGGTGACCCAATTTTCAATTATAGTTTCCTCCCCTTCATAAAATGACAAAGTGTTGCTTGCAATAATAATGTACTTTGACATTAAGCTACAATACAAACTTAATTATAAACCGTTCAAATTATCAATATAAGTATTAAATTTTGTATTGTTACTTTTAAGTAATAAATATTCTAGTTACTTTTAATTAATAGGATACGTGTATTATGCTAATTTTTGTAGTTCAGAATGTATTTTATTTTGCTTCCTCTTTCAGTAAATCAATAAATTTTTTTTTAAATAATCGATGATTTTAGACTTTTTGATATTCTCGCGCCCCTCTAAAGGAGCCCCACAGTTTGAGAAACTCTGCTTTCAAAGGATGTCGGTGAATAATAAAATATTATAAAGCACTGAGAAAGGCTATGATTAGTGGCATGTTTATATTTGGTTAACTGTTTCTTAAAGTCAAAACAAACACAAATACAAAAGAAAATGCTTGAAAATAAAATCAGAAAATAGGTAAATAGATCTATGTTTTCAACGAATTTATTAAATAAATGAAACTTTCCTACAATATACAAATTATATATTTCCTTCCAATTTACTTTAAACACTTTCTTTCATTACTAACAATAAACGCATTTTTGTAGGTATTTAACAACATTTAAATATCTTCCACAGCTTTAGAATGTATTAATTAAACGAAATAAGGCCGAACTTTATTTAAAAGACATTCCTCTATGCTTATTTTAACATCTTTTAAATGAACGCTTTTAGTTATTCGACCGTAATATATAAACCGCTGCTAATTGCTAGTAGATAAATGACGCCTGTGATTCAATGACCATCAAAGTGTTAATTACTGAATACGAATGAACCAAACCTGTCAGAACATCACATTTCTGATTCCGAAATTAACATAAGCAATTAAAATCATAGTTCTCTTGAAAAAGAAGAGTCACATTTTTAAAATTGTGAACTAAAACACAATGCAATGTACAAGGATATCTTTATACAGAGCGATGTTATTTTCAATGCTTTTAAAAAGGCGATAATGCGGCTTACAAACTGTAGGAATCGAAAAATCTGCTTTTGTACGAGTCTAATGATATAGCAGTCCCTTGTAATTCAGTACTGAAAGCATTGAATTGTCCCTAGCCACTCAAGTTAATAATCATTCTTGAACTAAAGATTTATTTGAATTATGAAGACTTTAGCGATACTTTGCTATAGAATCCGATAATCTTTTTTAAAATAAGATTCTTAGAAAATATTTTTTTAAAAAAAAATAATTGCTTGATCTGTTTTTCAAGAAACAGAAAGATGAAAGTTGTAACTTTTTCACTTGCATATGAGTGCATACACAACGATGTTACAGATACGTATATACAGTCGGAGCTCCATTTTTATTATGAACCTCTATTTTCTGAATTTCTCTATTTTACGAACTTTTTGCTGGAACTAAGAATATTTTAAGATTTTCTTCGTTAAATAAAATCTCGAAATAGAGAAATGCATTTTCTGTTTAACGCACTTCTTCTTGTGATTTGACTTTTTTTTCCTCCCTATATTTCAAAATATTCTGGACATTCTCAATTTATTCTCTCTTTAAACGAATTTTTTTGGCGATCAATGACCTAGAAATGGTTTTACCAGGCATCTACCCCATTTAGAGAAATAAAATTATCACAATTCTGAGCGTTTAATTTTTTTCAAACAAAATTAACAGTCTTTATCTGTAATTAAGTTTGAGGAAACATGTGGTAATGTATGCTTAAAATTAATGGTTATAAAATAAGGTGTGTTTAAAATTACTTGTAGGTTAAAAATTTTAAAAAAGTTTTTCACAAATTCATTAATTTTAAAGTAAGTTTTTTTAAAGTGGAAAATACAGTGTATTCTTGGACAACTTTTTTTTTTAACTTTCTTTAGAGATTTCTTTTTGATGGGTAAGATAATAAAATAGATATAAATTTACAATAATTGTGTGAATAATTACTTTTTTTAAATAATATATAGTGTTTATGAATTTAAAATTTGTTTTTTATGTGGTGATGACGATGATGATGTCGTATCCATGACGGGACCAAATCAAATAGTACCATGGGCCTGGATGACTGTTCTGGCAATATCTTCAATATTGTCCACATAGAGAATTATTGTCGAAAAGAGAACCCCTATTTTTTGTATAACAGCAAGAATAGTCAGACAGTAAAAAATATGAGAAGGTGTCAGTTCTCTGTATCTAAACAATTATCACAATTCCTATAAGATCTTCTACCATCCTTATGAAACTTTATTCCTCTGTAATGACCTGTTCTTAGCCTAGCAATAGTTTTTGTTATAAGGCGGTCTCCACTTATATTACAGATTTGATACAGGAATTGATTTCTCTCTCAATTTGAAATTTGCGACAGCATTTGCGTCTTTTAAAGTAATGTTGACAAAGTTGTCATTATTAAGATTTCTAGCTTCTTTCGCCAGTTTATCTGCACTTGCATTGCCTGCAATGTCAACATGTGCAGGTAACCGTTGGAGGAAGCAGATTTTATACAACTCCTGCAATCTAAACAGGCGAGAGAAAATCTCTTCAGTAATCCTTGAACCTCCATTTAGAATGGCCTAGAGAGCTGCCCTTGAAGCTCAGAAAATAACGAAACATCTAGCCTGTTCCAGAATAGGGAGAGTCTCGCGTATAGATCAAGAGCCTCAATTATCGTCCGGAGTTCACAAGTGAAGCAAGAGGCAATGGCACCAGCACCGACGACTCTTTGGTAGTTTGCATCACTTGGAGTGGTCATAAATACTCCTGAACCTCCATTCAAGAATGTTTCATCAGAAGAACCGTCTGTAAAGGCAAACACAAAATCAAGTTGTGGATATTTAGCAATAGTCTTGAGCCCTTTTTCTTTGATGATACTAGTTGACTTGCTTTTAGTACATAACTCTAATAGACTTATTACAATGGGCTCAATTCATGAAGTCACATGATAAAAACAAACACGTGTTTTCCATTGAATTCAAAACAAACATTAAACTAATTGTACTTGTTGTTCGATTTGTAAAACTCAGATAAAATTTCATATTTCATATTTGAGTAAATATGTTTAAATGTTAGGAAAAAAATTTCTTCAAAATAATTTTTTAAAATTAAAAGAAAAACCGTATTTTATGCTTATACTTTTAAATAAAATACATTTTGTATGCATACGTACTTTTTAAGAGAAGCTTCTGCAAAGAGCAACACTTGGCAACACCAGAGCACACGAACTGATTAGCTGGAAACACAAGATAGTTTTTATCGTGTGACTATGACGTCACATGAGTTTTTGAATGAGGTTAATTCATGTGACGTCATAGTCACATGATAGTGAAAGCCACGTGATTCTAGCCAATCAATTCAAAAACTCATGTGACGTCATAGTCACACGATAAAAACTATTTTGTGTTTCCAGCTAATCAGTTCACGCGTTCCGGTGTTGCCAAGTATTGATCTTTGCAGAAACTTTCTCTTAAAAAGTACTTATGTATACAAAATGCATTTTATTTAAAAGTATAAACATAAAATATGATTTTTTTAATTTTAAAAAATCTTTTTGAAGAATTTTTTTCCCTAACATTTAAACATCTTTACCCAAATATGAAATTTGAAATTTTATCTGAGTTTTACAAATAGAACAAGTACAACTAGTTTAATGTTTGTTTTGAATTCAATGGAAAACACGTTTTAAACATGTTGTACAATTTCGGTGCAATATATGTCACGTGACTAAAGCTGAAAAATATGAGACTCGTCGCTAATAGTCCTCGTTTAAGTTCTAATACGTAAGTGAGAGTTTATTAACGTTGCAATATAAAACAATACAAGGAGGGCTGCTGGCGACGGACTTCAAAATTCTAACCTCAGTCAAGTGACGGAGATGACACCAGAGCTAACTCCCTCTCCATACTACCACACCACGTCAACTGGAGGTTATTGAGTCCCGACAGATTTAGCGTGCGTCAGTCTTTCTGCACAGCGGGGCGACAGTGGTACAAAACTCAAACTCATGACACACCGGCCACGAGGTCGGGACCATAACCACCAGGTTACCGTGGTCTCTAATGCGATATAAATTCTAATCAAACCAAAGTACTATTGTAAATGTGACGTCTTATAACAGCTGATAACTCCAATTATGAAAAAAAGAATACAATTGAAAAAATACATATAAAAGGATTAGAACGATGAAAGCGTAGTTTATATTACCTCAACGAACGAGATCATTTGATCACAGTTAGAAAAAAAAAAAACGTTTTATTAAAGATAATGCCTAATCAGTAATCTTATTATTCCACATTTCTTTTTGAAGAAGTATTGAGAAAGTGATTCTAGTATAGCAAACTCTTATCAGTGTCATGAGACAATCAATAAGTTTTTCTATACTTGTGGAAAATGCAATGATATAAAAATTAGTTACTAATAACACCTCTGAATCAAAGTTTTTTTTTCGAAATAGCTGATTTATATAATGACAATAGTTAATTAGTAACTTCTTCATCTTTTTCTTCTTATCTTGTCTATAGATTAGTGCATTTCTATATTGATCCAAAAACCCCAATAACAAGTGAGACCAGGTCTAAAGCTTGAAGAAAGTAAAGAATGTCCTGTGATGATGCATCAAGTTTAAAAAGAGATGCAAGACTAACCTTGCAGTCAAAAATATAGTCTGGTGTTATAGGGTTTGTAGATAATTTCTGCAGATGGGGTAAGATCGGGAATTATCTGGAGACAGTGGCGCACACAAGGGGTGGGGGGCACAATCAAGGGCTTTGGGGGGGTCCTGGGGATCCGGACCCCCAAAATATGATTTTTCAGTTGGTTATAATTCTAAGTATATAATACGTAAAGTTTAATTAAATATTTGTTATTAATGATTAATTTTATTAATTAATGCTAATTATTTATTCAATAATTAGTTTTTTACTGTGTTTTGTTCCTGAAAATCGACAAAACCAAAAAGGGCATGATACAAGAATGGTGAACTTTCAACCCAGAACCCCTTGAAAAATCCCTGTGTGCGCTACTGTCTGGAGATATTTTCATACCTTTGAAATAACCCGTGTGAAGTCTTGTTACTGTAGACGACAAATTTCTAGGGCAATTGAGCTCTGGGATATTTGGTTTTATGAAACGCTTGTTGGAAATTTTGCGCTTGGCGACCACGTTTACGTTCTGCGAGGCTAATTTATGACAAAAGAAACAAACAAACAAAACAAAAAAAAAACCAACAATGTATTTGCATTCTTTTTTCTCCTTAAAATTACGAAGAGATCAGAAGGACAATTTTTTTTCCAAGACCGAAAAAGATAAAGAGAAAAGAGAGCAGTTATAAACAGATATGAATATTCTTGCACAACTGAAGTGAGTTACGGATAAAGTAACAAGTCGCATATGAATCGAATCACGTATATTCCTAGAATTTTTAGCATCGTCAGTGATAATGTGGTTAATAGAAGAAAAAAAAAAACACTCGCCAAACTACACGGAACTCGAAAAACGACGCACTCAGTGATCTCTGTATTGAAATTCAAATAATCTGTCATCTGAAAGGCAAAACAAAGAAAATAACGACAATTAAAAAAGAGCACCAAACACATTAATAAGAAAATTGATTTTTAAAGAAAAAATTATGGGTTACTATTTTATGTCGAGAATGTAAAACTAAAACACTTTTATATATAAGAATGTGAGACAACTGCTCACAAATGCAATTTTTTCCTAAAATTTGAAAATCTAGAACAGGAGTAATTAACTTTCCTTAAAAAAATAAAATAGTGAATGTCCAGATGGAGGGAGTGAATATTAACGTCGCACTAATCAGTTACACAAAGGCTTTGGGTGACGGACCTTGTAATTTTGAACCAGGATCAAGTGATGAAGAAGACACCTGTGAGCTGGCACCAATTCTTCTCCTAACTTCCACACCCTACCAAAAGGAAGACGTTTGAGCTCTTGACAGATTTAACGTGCATTGTTCCCCTACACGGCGGGTCTTCAGGGTTACTGAGGTCGATCTCATGATATGCCGGCCGCGAGTCCGTTACCTTGACCACTAGGCTATCACGGCCACTAGAAATAAAACGTAGATTAGAACCAATTATTGAGGGTTGAAGCAACCATTGTACTCTAAAGTGAAAATAAATATCATTTATATAATATTTCAAACGAAACAATAAGAACATTAGCAAACATATATATATATATATAATTTTATATATAATATATATATATATATATATATATATATATATATATATATATATATATATATTAAAAGATCATTAAAATAAGATTATATTTATACCATTGTACATTTTTCTACCAACTCCTTCCACATTTTTATGTCAAAATTTGAAAAGTTCGGAAACATACTTTACTGCTACTTTAGACTATTTTCAATGTAACTGTAACTCATTCACACCAGTAGAGCACTCAGGAATTTTTCAGGGTAAGAGTGGGGTCCAGGGTCAAAAGTCCACTATTCTTGAATCATGCTCCTTTTGATTTTGTCAATTTTCGGGAACAAAAAACAGTAAAAAACTAATTATTGAATAAATAATTAGCATTAATTAATAAAATTAATCAAAAATAACAAATACTTCATTAAATTTTACGTACTATATACTTAGAATTATAATCAATTGAAAAAAAATCAGGGGCCTTGGGGGTCTAGACCCCTAGGACCCCCCTTTGTGTGCGCCACTGATTCACACATACAGACAAATAAACCGTTTTTGCCTTTTGAAGAATTGGTATATCCCGGAGTTACGCGATTTCCAAATATCATCGATTCGTCTTTTGTTGGAGCTCTACACAACTCGCTTTCTTATTTCCCGCTTCCTGATTAGAGAACTTAGTGATTGAAGAAGTTGTCAATATTTCCATGCAAATAAATTTAGAGGTGGATAGTGATGACGTTCAAGAATTGCTGGATTCCCACAATCAGGAGCTGACAATGGATGAACAAGACATTGAAGAACTTGGATCCTTAGACCCAGTTCAGTCGGAAGACTGAATGCCATTTGGGAATTTGACAGAAGGCTTCTGCTTACTTGAAAAAGAGTTACAGATTTCACAGAAAATATAGAGTCAACGAAGAGCATATTTTTTTCAATAAAACAAGGAATAAAAAAAAATTATTAGCATGCTACGAGAAAATTTTGCGAGGAAAAGAAAATCTTTCGTTTGTGATTTTGTATTTGTGTTATCTAAGATTTCAATAAACATATTTTTTCTAAATTATATATTATTATTATCCGTCTCCAACTAAAACTAATCTATGTATATTTATATGCGAAATTATACACTGTAGGAGTGGAAGGGTCCATCACCACCTGCTAAGAGGGACGGTCAGTCCCCCTCCCTTTTGGGGTAGGAGTCGAAGTGTCCAACACCGCCTGCTCAAGGAAACACCAGCTGAAAAGGGGGACGGAAATTCCCCTTCCCCCTTTGGGGTTAGAAAAGAATTCATTGGGTGCGAAGGAATGAAGTTCTGTCCTGAGTGTTGTTTGTTAAATTAAGTGTTTTTTCTTTAAAATAAACTTTAATATTTAAATTTTAGACACCATGTTTTTAATTTGTTTCCGTGCCCATTCAATAGAATTAAACCTTAGTTACACCGATTTACTCAAATTCAACTTACGCGGTTATTACTCAATCCCACCTATCGCGTAAGTTCGGGGTATTACTGAATACATATAACTGAGATTTTATTATTGAATATTATTGAGACTTTTTATTAATTTAATTCTTAGAAACCACACGAGACAATTAATTATAATTTTAAGGTCAGAATCAAGTGAAGGAGATGACTTCAAACTTGCCTCTCCTAACCTTCATACCACATGCCTACATGAAGACTTTCAATCTCGACAAGTTTAATATGCACCAGCCTTGTTACGTGGCAGATCTTTAGTGCCACCAAAACTCAAATCCTTGACATAATTACAATAAGATAAGTCTCCAGTTCCAGACCATGATCTTATAGTTACTGCGGATATGAGATTCTGCAAAAAAGAAAATTTAAGTAAAATTAGAGAAAAAAATATTTTTACAAAGCCGGGTGGGTGGCGTAATTGGTTTGTCGCTGGCCTTCTGCACCTAAGGCTGCGGGTTCGACCCCAGCCCAAGTAGGTGGATTTTCAGGATGCAGAAAATCGACAGCGTCCGTGTCGTATTATTGTGCGGCATGTAAAAAACCCCTTGAGTGTCCCGGATAATCTCGGCCAAATTAAATTCCTAAGTGCAAATTTCGCATCGGCAGAGCTCAGGTGCCTCCCTCAGGGGTGGAAACTGGGCTTCAAAATTACTTGCGGCAATTAGTATCGCCTATATGGTGCCGCACTTAAAAGTGACACCAGCTCCTGGGGAATGTACTAGGTCTGAAAAGGTAGAAATACCAATACGCACCCCCTTTAGAGGGAAAAAAAAATTTACAAAGTTTAGCATGTGCACTATTATATACATATAGGTTCTAGACCTTCTTCACTTTTATTTTATTATACTCTGAATTTTCAGGCATTAATTTAGGCTGCGTTGCGCCAATTAATGCTAGATTATTTAGATATTATATGTTGGTATGTTATTTTCTGGCAAAATGCTTATAACTATTGCAATAATTTTTGTTACAACATATGATTATTTTTTCAATACTTTCACTACATTGAGTAAGTTCTAATTTTTCTTATTCTTGTGTGTATTTTGTAGCATACTTTTCTTTTAAGTGTGTTTGGTTTAGTGATTTTTGTTTACATTTTTATGTTATCCCAGATTTTATATTTTTATTTTTATTTTTAAATTATCTACATTTGTTGTGTCTTGTGAATTCCAATTTCTTCCTTCTTTAGCACTGTAGGTTCTAGAGCTTCTTCACTTTTATTTTATTATACTCTCTCTCTGTATATATATATATATATATGCTAAATTTATTCCGTAGTTATTCTTTTTAGAAGTTTTCTTGTAAGTCTTATAGCATTCTTTAAGATTCCATATCTTCAGCAAATGTCTTCTTCCCCAAAAATAATTAATTTAGAAAATAGTTGAAATTAGTTATCAGAAGAATTTGATGATCCTTTATGTAATCATACATATTCAATAATAATATTATAATTACTAAATTTGTTTACTCATTCTCATTTCTGCAATGATTAAAATTTTGTGTTGTTTTCCCAATCTTATTGTGGCTCCTGAAATCATTGGAAAACAATTTCAATCTCGTCTTCTCCAGAACAGGAGAGATTTGTTTTCCTTTCTCTGCAAGCTCAATAAATTGCATGGGATCTGCCTCATCTAAATTGAATCCTTTTATTCATGCTAAAAAACTATTCACTTGTCTTTTTCCATGATTGGCTTATTCCTTCAAATAATGTTTTCTATTCGAAATTTCGTTTCTTTTCGTGTTTGTGTAAGAGCTTTTTTTCTGAAACAAAGTGCACCGTGTTTTTATGTTAGCGTAACAAATAAAAAACTATTTTTTTTTAAAAAAAAGATGGATTTAAATACGGATTTATCTTTTCGATGTCCCTAATATGAATAAAGAAATTGAACTATAAGTCAAAGAATTGTTAAAGTCATGTTTTCTATTTTATGAATAAAAGATTTTGAAATTCCATCTTTGGAAATATTTTTAATCACGTTCCTTCTTTAATTAACATAAACCTTTTTAATTAATTAATATTTTCTTATCTTAATAATTTTTTTTTAAAAAAAAATTATATCATTATTCTATTTAAATTTTCACCGCATTTTGATTTTTGTTTGATTATTATTTAAAAATGTAATTTACGCTATATGATATTGAAAATGCCTTATCGAGGAGTGGCCAGCAATCGAAAAATTAAGAAACCAGCAAGAAACAACGAATGACTTTGATTTTGAAATATACTCGTAACACAGAGTGAAAACAACGAAAATTCACTACGTTGTAGGGCACCATGAACGTTGTGATGCACGAATCAACACTTCTAGATACAGAATGAAAAAAGATGACTGTGTGTCAACCCTTCCCAAAAGATTCCCTGTCAACCCTTTGTCACAGTTCGTCTGAACATGGCGGTAGGAAGGCAAACACATGGCGTCCAATTGTATTCCAGACGTGTTTGATTGGTGTGAGATTAGAGGGAAAACAGAGCAAGTGAAGAATATTGCAGAGCACGTTGACCAATGCGTGTTGGGTGCTGTCCGATGTTATCTTGCTGCTAAAGGGCACTGGACACCTCCTTCCCCCGAAGGAAAGTATCATTGGTCGCAGTATATCATCCACATACCGTCCATTGGACCGTGTTTGTGCCCTAAACACAAACCTGCAAACCAGAAGTGACCTGATATCTTACTTGATGGCTACTCAAACCATGGTGCCACGTTGTCGGGGCGTTCCACAAAGGCGATTAGATTGGACTCAGTGGCGCACACAAGGGGGGTGTCCTAGGGGTCCGGACCCTCCCAAAGCCCTTGACTTTTTTTCTGATTGATTATAATTCTAAGTACATAGTAAGTAAAGTTTAATTAATTATTTGTTATTAGTGATTAATTTTATTAATTAATGTTAATTATTTGTTCAATAATTAGTTTTTTACTGTTTTTTGTTCCCGAAAATCGACAAAATTAAAAGGAGTATGATACAAGAATGGTGGACTTTTCGACCTGACCCCCTGAAAAATTCCTGTTTGCGCTACTGATTGGACTTATCACACGTCGGTGTATATGGTGGCTCAGGGGCGGCTCTAGGGCCGGATAAACCGGACGCTTTCCCGGGGCGCCAAATTTCAAGGGCGGCATTTGAATCAAATTTGATTTTTTTTTTTCTACAAAAAAATTGATATATTTTCTGAAATATTATTGGGTGTGAATTTGGTATTCCATTTAAAGTATCCTATTTATTTTTTTTTATTTTGTACTCTGTATATTTAATGACAATTTTCTTTTATGTTGAAATTTGAAGCGTTTGAGCGGGAGTATATGTTAAAGCATAAAATTTAATATGTTTACACATCTTTAACTAGTAACTTTCTCCCCATCCCAGAGGGAGATCACACTGACATTCCTTTACCCCTAGATGTCGGTTTCACTATCAAAAGGGGACAAGGGTAATAAGAGATTTGAATAGATAGAGAGCCACAGGAGATGCTTCATTTTATTCTTGAGTGTGGTTATTATAAATTAAAACAAACGCTTGTGATCCTCATCATTAGAAGACTATTTTTTCGAAGAAATAGGAAGGCTTAAATAGACGATTCCATCTCTTTCATTTCATTCGTTTGAAATAATAACAAGTAATTACGTCGTTAATTTCGAATTATTTTGAATTTTTTAAGACTTAAAATAATATATATGTAATAATTCCAATAATTTAATTGGTAATAGCCCTTGAATTATTTAATGTCCAGACCTTCAGGACAACCGTGTAATTAATTTAATTGGCTAGCCGCCTACCGGGGACTGTTGAATCTCCTCCTAAAATCCCGTGACAACCCGCTGGCTATAAATACAAAGATCTAGAAATTGCGCGCCCTCTTCTCTTCTGCTCTCTGCTCTTCGCTGTAAACATGTAGTCAGCCGGCTGCCGCGCTTTGTGTGTTTGTGTATTCTCTTTGTCTGTGTCGTACCTTCCAGTCCTTATTGTTTGTAAGATGCCTATGTGTTTCAAGAAGTGCAATAAATTACAGGATTGTCTCTTCGTAATACAAAAATTCATTCACCACCGGCCACGCCCTACCTTTGGTTCGCCACATTAATAACAACCACTCGCCACGAGAAATTATGTCACACAATAAGTTTTTCATATTACATATATATATATATTTATAGAGAGAGAGAGAGAAAAGGGTGGCATAGAGGAGAGAGGGGCGGCACTTACCATTTTTTGTCCTGGGCGGCAAAACTTCTAGAGCCGGCCTTGGGTGGCTATCATTGGACAAAAAGGCACACGCCTGTTCTTAGTGTTTTAGTGTGCAAATCTTTACCAATCCCTATTCCACGTAGCTTTAGTCCGGCACTATTACAAGTAGATTGATCTGTATCATGGGGGTCAATGGTAGTCTTCTTAAATGACAAAGTAAATACAAGCTATTAGAAACCAATCGATCGGCAATGGTTCTGGTCTATATTAAAACCTCAAAGATGTCTTGCACATACTGCAAAATGGCGTACGGGACCTATATCGTTTTTCGGTGGATGCTTCGATCCACGCGTTCTGATTTCATTCGAGCCGCACCGGCACCCCTTGAACTTGTTGCAACATCTTGTTCCAATCATCTTTGCCACAGTCAGTTTATTATTAAATTTTAAAATTTTAAACTAATCACTTAAAATAGGATGTATACTTTAAAACATCTAGGCTTGAGAAATAGTGTAGAAACTGTATAATACATTTACTGAATTAAATATATTTTTAATTTTAACGCTATTTGGGCAATCACTAGCAGAATATAATTTTTTATCCATGATGTTCGAAAAAAAAATGTTTTTCTTTCAAATATCATTTGGCTTAAAAATATAAAAATTATTTAATCCCAAACGCGATTTCTTTTCATATTTAACAATTTTAGGCAGAAATAAATTTCTCAAACATTACATTATGCGGTTGCCCATCCAGTTCGGTTCAATATATTTATTTTTTTGTAAATTGAAATTTATTTTCATACTTCTTACACATTCTATTCTTCTATTCTATTATTTGTTAGTCTAAGTAATCAAACTTATTTTCCTCCATCGAGATTTTACAAAAGAATTATTCAATATAAGAGTTTGACCTAGTTTTTGACAAAGCTAAATAATGATTTTCTGAAAAATAATTTAATTTTAAATTAGTTGAACTGAAGTGTGCCACTCACCTGCGTACAGTTTTTAAAAGAGAAAATGAATGTGGACAAGTCTTTCAGCAATTCGATGTTGGATAACTAATTGGTTAAGCCGAATTTAGAATCGTTGTGGGTTCTCAGATTCAATTCAATTAACTGAGAATTGTTAAAGGTCGCAGTTCGACCAAAGTCATGAATAAATATTTTTAATTACTTCCACAAACATTTATTTTTCTACAAAATATCTAATTCACTTTTCTTAAACGAATTTTGGCAACCTTTTTGTTCTTATTTTAATCCCTGTTTTGCATGAATGACTGTATGTTTGTTATTGTTCATAAATGAGTGTTTTATTTAAGGAAGATAACAGGGCGGAAACTTGCACCTGCAGCGATTTGAAAGCCTAGAAAAAATAAGCTGAGTAGTTTTCGAAAACATTTTTAAGTGGCTCAGAGTAAAAGAGCAGTAGTTTATTTTTGTAGCAAAATAAATAATTTCATTCGGATGAATTCTTAAGACAGTAAAGCTTTATATTTATCTTTACAAATATTAAAAAATAGTAATGCTTGGAATATTTTTCAGTTAATTATTTCTGGTAAAGGTTTTGAATTACGGATTTTGAAAGCCTCGTATATTTTAAATTATGCTGTAGTGAGCTGTACTAGAGAATTATGTTGAAATTGCCAATTTTATAATTAAAATTCATTTTTAAAATAACATATTAAATTTAAATTAAACAATGCTTATTTTTTATCACATAGGATATATACCTAAATTAAGTCTTATTCAAATGTCAGTAGTTAAATAGAACAAGACAATGATATGGGTTATTGATGAAAATATCACTTAATTTCGAACTATAATCAAATAACGAATATACCTCAACTGTAAAAGAAAAATAATAGTTATTGTATTAACAGACATTTGATGTTTTCAATAAACAAATAAATAACGAAATAACGAAACGAATAACGAAAAAAATGCAAGGTATTTCAAACTGATGTACGGTATAACTACAATAAAACTATTAGTTAAAAAACTTAAATATTAAAATAATTACAAATTTCCCAAAAGAATTTCGTTTTTTATAAATTTTTTTGAATGTTTTTCCAAATTGAAACTGATGATTAAAAATCTCCCTCTTAAATGTATTAAATGTTGCAATTATTTTGATTTAAACTTGTCAATGATAAAAAACTATTTATTTAAAATTAAATTTTTCCGTACGAGTGTAAATATAGTTAGTTGTTAAATATTGTGTTAAGAGAATGAGAGAGTGTAAAGAGAGAAATTTTTCGTTAAAAAAAAATTATTTATTGAAAACAAAAATTTTTTCGTTGAGCAAATGTAAATATTTAATAGATAAATATTATGTTTAGAGTCACAGTATAAAGAAAAATGGCATAAGTATTTAAAAACGCAGAGTTCAGAATAATCGTTATATCGTTTTAATTTAATAAAGTGGTTTAAAGGAAAATTGAATACTCCATATATTCACACACAACGGATTATTAGATATAATAACAACTAGTTGGTGAAACAGAAAATTTCATTATTTAGTATATAAGCAACCAAGAGCTGAAAAATATAAATATGTTTACTTAATGCTTACAATGACATAAAAACAAAGTGCTTGAGGTATTCACAAGATTATTTTATTTTTAGATATTGTTTTACCTCCTAACATTTTAATACGAAAGATCGCTTTAGTAAAATTTCAAAAACATCATTTGATGGCTTATTATGACTTTTAAAAATTAATATCTTGAATAATACAGGATTGGTTTAAAAATATCAATATACTTTTAAAACAGAGAATTTTCATTTAAATTACAATGTATGTCTTGAATTCACAAGGCTTAGATATGTTTTAGGCATTATATATATATATATATATATTAATATAAATTTAAAAAAATTCATTATATATACCAAAAAGCTTAAAACGTTAGATAATTCGGTTATTTTGTTATGGTCTAGAAAAGGGTTAAAAATCGAAATAGAATAATATATAATGTTATTTTGAATAATGGAAAAAGTGTTCAATACTATAAAAGGCAATGGCATAACGGAGAATATTAGCCCCCCCCTGCAATGTCAAGTTTTGGGCTCCAACCTGCATCTTACAAAGATACGTACTCGGCGTCAGTCAGGCTTTGGACCCCTAGAATCCTAGGGCCTCCCCGCGCGATACGGGAATTGCGAGGTGTACGTTACGCCTCTGACAAAAAGTGTTATACTGAAAAGTATCAGCCGATTCATTATGATGTAATGTAAGAGAATATCTAGCGTGTTCCCTGTTATGTCATAGAAAGAGACAGAGTTATATTAACGTCGCTCTAGAAAGCTACACTAGGGTTATTGGCAAAGGACCTCGTAATTGTGATCAACCCCCTCCTAAATTCTACACCACACCAACGAGGGAACATTTGAGCCTCGACATAGGGCTGCCCAGTGGTCAAGGTATCGGATCATGGCAGGCATGTCATAAGTTCGAGCCCAGTACCACTAAAGAACCGCCGTGTAGGGCAGCGACGCACGTTAAATCTGTCGAGAGCTGAAACGTCCTCCCATTGGTGTGGTGTGGTAGTTAGGAGAGGGGGTGCCAGCTCAGGTGTCGTCCACGTCACTTGACCATGGTTCAAACTTACGTGGTCCGTCGCCAAAAGCCCTCGAGTAGCTGAACAGTGCGACGTCAATATTCACTCACTCACTTGAGCCTCGACATATTTAACGTGCATCGGCCCCCTCTGCACGGCGGGTCATCAGCTGGACCAGGCTCGAATTTTTACATACCTGCCCTGAGTCCGTGATCTTGACCTATAGACTACCATGGCAACATCTCTCTGTGTGTGTTAGGTCACAAAAGTCTTCTTGTAACATTGAAAGGCAACTTTCTTTTTGAACTAATTTCAAATTTTCAGAAAAAAATCAATTAATTTTCATGATATATTTTGTTTCATTTGGAATATGTTACCATTACTATATTATAAGATTAGAATTTACGGCTGCAAAAATTCAGTAAAATGCAAGAGTCGAGTAATTTACAATAAAAATTGAAGTCATTCACGAAAGTAAAAATTTAAATATACATCTCGAGTTTAAATAGAAATTCAAGTAATTCAAATGAATAAAAAATCAAGTAAGTTAAAATTCAAGTAATTTAAGTTAATTATGTTAATTGTATTGATTTTTACGTGTGTTTATCAATCTAATACCAGAGTTCTTAAATTACATTCAGTAAAATTCACGTATTAGAACAACTTTTTCAAAAGCGTTATTCTCTCAAAAATTAAAGGGACTTTTGCAATTTTCTATGGTTTGGCAATAGTGCTATAATCCAGCGCGGAATGAGGGGTAGTCGGCGGCAACACTTCTTCACAACGTGTCACTCGTGTTTCCTCGCAATCGTTGGGGTGTAGTAGATCGTTCAACAAGGCAGCTCGATTGTCGATCTACACCAAGGAGGAAAGGTGGGCAGTGATTTGCTCGTTGTTTGCGGAAGGTGTGAAACCTGCAGATATTATTCGTCACATGCAAGCGCAATATGGTGACAACTGTTTATCGCGAAACAAGATGAACGAATGGATAGAGAGCTTCCAATATGGGAGAACTTCTTCATGTGACGACGAAAATAGGGTAGTCCATCGACGTCAACCACTGAGGGTCGTCGTCGTTGAGGGTATAATGGTAGAAGGGGTGGCTAATCCCTTGCATAAGTATCACACTAGGGCCGGCTCTAGAAGTTTTGCTGCCGCGGACAAAAATGGAAAATCCCTCCCCCCTCTCTCTCTATATATTTATATTATTTTATGCCTTAAAAAATTCAAAAAAAAGAAAGAAAAGAAAAGAAAAGAAACGAGTCTTACAGTAGTCGCATATGATGTGTAACATCTGACATGTTATCGTGGTAAATATGCAATATTAATTACGCAATAATTGGAAATAATTAACTATCGAATAATTATATCTTTAATGAAAATTTATTTAATTAACAAAAGGAGTAATGCAATATTTTATCAAAAATAATTATTCTTGTTCAATTTGGGGAAGAGCGGAGACAATAGACTTATGATAACTAAAATATGACACATATACTTGTGATTTCAAAGTATCTAAAAACCGTTGAAAAACAGCGTCAATAACAGTACCACTGTTAGCAGTCGAAACATTCTGATCTGTGTTCATTTCGAGCTTGAGTTCATCATTCATAAAAGCTATGAGCGGCTCAGCTTTTGGCAAACTGAAGTTAAAGTTAAAATCACCACTCAAAATCAGGTGAAGCAAGTGATAGTTTTTTAAAAGAGCAGAGCCACCTTCGTTATATGGTAAAAGTACAAAATGCAGAAAATCTTTAATTTTTTTAACCGTTTGATTCGAAGAAATGTATACGACCACCGATATCACTGTCCATTTTCAAATAAGCATTCTGCCGCACTTATGTTCCCCAATATCGTGACTAACGGATTTAGAGTCAAGCGCTCGAGTGCTTGATGGCTACTAGAGTTGGACCCCCATGCGAAAGTAGCGAAAAGACACAGCCACGCACTCTCATTGGTCAAATCAAGTAGCTCGTGCTTACGTCACATCCTGTTACACACATCCGTCGTTTTTAACGAAATCACTTCCAACAAATATCCAGCAACCTAGAGGAAAGATGTTACACATCAATAATTCGAAATTAAGAACAAAATTACGATTGTTCTTATTTCAAACGAGGGAAATGTAAGAGAAGGAATCGTCTATTTAAGCAGAACAATTTCTTCGAAAAATAGTCCACTAATGGTGGGGATCGCAAGCGTTTGTTATAACTTGTAGTAACTACACACTCAAGGCTTTTATTTTATTTTATTTATTTAAAATGGGCTGCGGATTGCTATTTTATCATTGCAGACCTAGTACATTCCTGGAAGGTGGTATCTCTTTTTAGTGCGGCACTATATAAGGCGGATACCAATCACCACGCCGCGCAGGTTATTTTGGCACCCAGTTTCTGCACTCAAGACTAAAATAAAACATCTCCTGTGGGTCTCTGTATACCAAAGCCTCATTACCCTTGTCCCCTTTTGGATAGCTGAAACCGGACATCATTGTAAGGGTGAAAGGAATGTCCGTAGTGACCTCATTCCCGAATGGGGAGAAAGTTACCAGTGAAAGATGTGTAAACATATTAAATTTCATGTTTTAACAAAAACTCCCGCCTCAAACCCTTCAAGTTTCAACATAAAAGAAATTTGTCATTAAATATACAGAGTACAAAATTTAAAAAAATTAATAAGATACGTTAAATGAAATACCAAATTCACACCCAATAATATTTCAGAATACATATCAAATTTTTTGTAACAAAAAAAATATTTTTCAAATTTGATCCAAATGCCGCCCTTAAAACTTGCCACCCCAGGAAGGGGCCCGGCTTGTCCAGCCCTACGGCCACCCCTTCCACAAACGAAAAAAAGAGAATGACTACCCTCCTTTCCTCCTTTGTGCAGATCGACAATGAAGCTGCCATGTGGAACGGTTCCTACACTTCAACGACTATGAGGAAAGTCGAATGAGAACGTTGTTGGGAAGTGTTGCCTACTGCCCCCCTTTCAGCACTGGGTATTCACGCTGTTGCTAAATCTAGGAAAGCTGAATTGCAAAAGTCCCTTTACTTTTTGACTTACCCTCGTAGAAGAAGTGCGGAAATTTCGTATACAATGTTCAATATAATTTTCCTTTTAAAGTGAAAGAATTCTTGTAAATTAAAAATTGATTTAATCTTATAAATGACACAATATTTCCAAATGCTTTTTCATCATTTCCATTCAATCTTCGCGGAGTGTACTTCAGTACTTTGAATACAGACACCAAAGTGCAATCTTTTACCTGCGGGTAAAAAAATCACTTTTTTCTTAATTCAAAACTTCAAATATTAATATTCTACAACTTAGAGATTAAATGGAATTTCAGTTTAATTGCAAATATTTTTATTTAAAATTTAATTACAGATTTATTTATCTAAAATGAGTGTTCTACATTATTTATTTATTTATTTTTGTATTTAATTTTTCTCTTCCGATTCTCCGGGCGGTCGATGGATATTACAGGCTGGGTCACTTACGTGAAGGCTGCGTAAGACGCTTATGATGCTCGTTGTCTGGAGCCTTGAGAGATCATCGTAGATGCTAGATCTTACAAGCAAATCTTGAAGTGAGCCTGAGAGTCAGGCTGATAGTAAGTCTGGGAGTGTTTAAGAGTGGATCGTGGAGTGTATAGATTTCTCCTTTTCTTGTCTCATTTAAGGTGGAATATGTCATGCCTTCAAAAGAGACACGTGATGCAAAATCATTTTTGTTTGGACGTAGACGGAATTAGCATTCGGCCATTGGTCTTTGCCACCTCTCATGCGGTGGGCTTTGAAGCCTGAGATTAGCGTCGGTCAATTTTCTGTCGGTCTGGCCAAAGGGAAGTCAAAGGATGACTTGCCTGTCAACTTAAGCGTCGGTATTGTCCTGTCTTGGGTACTTCTCCACGCGAAATTAAGTGATCGTTGGGAAGTCATTAGTTCCGAACAGGAACTCGGTGCTTTGGTGGAGATTGTAATTGATATAATTTGGTATATTGTAATTGAGTATTTATTTTAAAAAGAAGAAAACTTTAAAAAATAACTTATATTTATGTTTCTTTTCTTAACAGAATCCATAAGACTTAAAAAGAAGGCTTGATAAATTAAATGATTAAAAATTTCTGTGCATTCTATATATGGTTAAATTTTCATATAAAAATCAATAAATCCCGATATATAAATATACACAAATATTTTTTTTAAGACTCTTAAAAAATTATGTGTATTTTTAAGTGTATCTATTTGAAGTACCTTGATTGTGGCCCTGAGAGTTTTTAAGATAAATTTTGAGATCTTATTAAATTACAAGCAGATGAATAGAGCCCTCTAGCTAAAAGAAAATGTGCCCCTTATCTCAAGTTTATCTCAAGTATGTATTGTAGTGTTGATTTTTCATCTGACACCTATAAGAAGTTTTAGCAGAAAAAAAAAAATTAGTTTTATATATATTCAAGGGGAAAAATTATTACTCTGTATGTCACAAGGGCAAAAAAGTTTTTATTTAAATTAGATTTTCTAAGAAGCCCAAGGAAAGACAGGCAAAAACTTAATTCGATTTCAGATATATCTAAATTCAATAAAATTCTAGTATCCTAGTATTAAAAGCAAGAAGTGTGTATTTATAAAGGTTCAGAAACATTTTCGCTATTCCATATTTTACATTTGCCAAGTGATGCTTTTCCCGAGAGTTTTGTCTTTAAAATTAAATAAGACTGGAAAAAAAGGAAAGATTAAAAATATAAATAACGCAATACCAAAAATTATTAGTGAAAACGAAGTAAATAGTGCAATTTTGTTCACTTTTACTGCGTGTTTTTACTTTCTTTGTTATATGGGTAATTTCTTCATTAAATGTTTTGATTCCTAGATTCCTTATTTACAAAACAGAAACTAACTGTTTGCAAAGTAATAATAAAAAAGTGAAGAATCTTTATTTTAGTTGATTGGACTTCTGTTTACATTCCTTTAAGAGACAGAAGTTTCTTTTATCAGTGGCATTCATTTCAGCTAATTTATTCAATCGGAACTCATTTAACGTTTCGTAAATTCGAATTCTTTTCATGAATGAATTTATTTAAAATTTAGTGAAAAGAAACGACTTTTAATGAGATTTAATTTGTTATAATCAATACAAAATCTTTAAGGTATCATTGTAAAAATAAATAAAATCAGGAGAACATTAAAAAAATGCATTTGAATTTTTTAAACTAGTATTGAAGATAACAAATTGTCGGGCAGTGATTTCAAAAAGACAACTGTAAAAAAAATAAATAAAAAAAAAATAACTGGGAAAAAGTATTGAACAGTTAAATTCAAATTTAATATATTCCATATTGCTCGTATGATTATTTGTAGAAAAGGTCATTCATTTTTTCAGTGAAAATTGTAGCCTTAGAAAGGGTAAACCAATATTTCGTCTCAAGCGTTTTCGCGTTAGACGTATTTTCATTTCTCTTGCACAGATAAAAAAAAAGATGTAAATAATGTTACATAAATCTACGAGCCTGCATATAGCCAGGTAGTTCATGTAATTATAAGACTTAATATTGTTTTTTAGTTATTACTGTCTAAGTCATACAATTTTTCGATATTGTATTCAAAAACATTCTTATAGCCCTCAATTTTTGATTTAAAAAGGAAAGAACTTGAATTTCTGAAAGAAAAGTATATTTATCTTTTAATCTCCACAATACTTTTGGTAATCAATTTCCACAAAATCTATTTTTAGTGGATCTCTACTATAAAAAAATTTGTTTTTCAAATTTCAAGTCTGTAAGTCTAATGGTTTAAAAATGGGATCTTATATATATATATATATATATATATACACAGGGTGTCCGGGCTAAAGTATCCAAAAGTAATAGCTTATTATTAAGGAACTACCCATCAGAATGTAACAGACTGTTCATCCGTGGATTTGAAAACCCTCCGAGATTTTTTGGGTCCAATCCGATCGGCCGCATGTGCATTATTCGGCAATCACAGACTATAAACTTTTACCCTAACTTCATTAGTAAAGATGTGGACACGACAATAAAAGATGCTATGTGTACTTTGGTTAACGGAATTTAAATCAGTCATGCATGTACAGCGACGTGTTCAAACATAATGTGATGTCGTTACTGGCTCTTACAGGATGAATACGCACACGATCAACAGTGTCTTCTATCACGAAAACTTAAGGATACTTGCCAGTTTGAGATACCAAATTTCCCGTCTCCTTTAAAGCTCTGTCCCATTGGTGGATAGATTTTGATGTCGGAGGGCCGACATTTCATTCTGTTCGAACACGTCGCTGTACACGCGTGACTGATTTATATTCCATTAACAAAGTGCACCTTTTACTGTGGGGTCCACATCTGTACTAATGAAGTCAGTGTAAAAAGTTTATCGTCTGCGATTGCTGAATAATGCACGCACGTGCGGCCGATCGGACTGGACTCAAAAAATCTTGGAGGTTTTCAAATCTCCGGATGAACAGTTTGTTACATTCTGATGGGTAGTTACATTATAATAAGCCATTACTTTTGTTACTTTAACCCCGGAGATCCTGTATATATATATATATATATATATATATATATATATATATATATATATATATATATATATATATATATATATATATATATATTGGCTGGCCAAAAAACATTGTTTAAACTTGCATTCTTGGTTCTAAGGTCAACAGTTTGCTATTGTACTACAGAGGCTAATATTTCTTACTGTTCTGTCTAGTTTTACTTTGGTTTATGTAAATATATTTTTATATACATTCAGAATCATACTCATTTACAGAAATGAGATGATTCCGTAAAACACAAATTAGAAAATGGTTCAGATTAAATTTTCTTACAAACTGAAATATTATTTTTTTTAAAAATAGTTATTTGGAAAAAACATCTAAATACAACGAGAAGTAAAGTATAAAGAAGTTAATATTAGCAAAAAGTCAAGGTACATTAATAATTTTTTAAGTAATTGTACTTTCAATTTTTTAAGTCAATTATAATATTCATATAATATTTTTTAAAAAAATGTAGTGGATTTATTCTTTAAGGCCTAAAAAGTACAAAATGAAGCGTAATGAATAAAAATTTATACATAATAATCTTCGAATAAAAATGAATTTCGTAGATTAAGAATAAAAAAATGCCTAGAAAAAAACTTTCATCATAAAAATAACTTTTTGTTCTGTCATTTGCTTAATACATATTTTTAAACCTTTTCTTAAGTAGCATTTTTTATTCTCATCCGTCTTATAAAAAATTTATCTAGCCTTATTCGTTTTCCGGTACCAACAAAAAAATAAGTTTAGGTGTATATTTTTTTACATTCTGTTATCATTTGTAACCATCAAACGACAGCTGCAAGCGACTGACAAATTAATTATGAACTGAAAGGCTTTGATGTCAGAAAGGCATTAAAAAGAATTCCTTTTTGCCCAAAAAAAGTTTTGTTTTAGTTATCACTCAACTGTGTCAGAAACATGCTGTGAGATATAAATGGATCTTTAAAAGATTGAGAATTACAGACGTTTATTACATTTTTTGATGCTAAGAAATTCTTTCAGGAATTCTGAAAGCTAAGAAATTGAATTCCTAAATGATAGCGTCCTTGACCTCTTTGGTAATTTTTTACTTCATACTTTTTATTTTTTCTACTATATGCCTCTGTATATTTTTTATTTATTAGATAATTAATATAATTTTCATTACCTGAAAGAAAGTGCTTAGTGAGAACGAAGTGAAAAAAAATGTGAAAGATCTTCATAAAATTTATTCCTTTTTAAAAAGTTCTTAAAAATAAATTAATATCAAACATTTTGACCGAATAAAGGTCTCAGAAAAAAACATCTCAAAAATAAAATGTAATAATTGATTAAAAATACTTAAAATTTTTATTAATATATTTATCAAATGAAACATAAAACTTTTATAAGAAAATGGTTTTGCATTGAAAAACTAAAACTTATATTAACAGATGGGTTTTGTTATGAAGAGTAAATAATAAAAATAATTAATTGACTATTTAGTATTGTATTTGGGTGAAAATTATTTTTCTGCATGATTTAAATAATTTAATTTTTTGCTCGTTATTATGCTTAAGGTATCCGACAACGTTCGGAACCGTGATTTTAAATTTTTACAGCTACAATTTTTGAAAAATTCACATTATTTTTCAGAGTTACAACTAATTAAAATAATTTTCGGCGTTTTTTTCTTAAAATTTCTCCCCTCTGTTGTCGTAAAACAGGGATAAACCCACTTCTAAGTTATATATTTCAAGCATTCTATTTGAGCCTCTGTACAGAGGTCTGAGCTATATACAGACAAAATATTATTATAATAGAAGCATTTTTCACAAAAAGAGAATATTTTGAAAATGGGTCATTCTATGTTTATTTTTTGCCGAAATAGTGTATTTAAATAAAAAAATTTTTGTCAAAATGTCCTTAAAACAATATTATACATGTATTCTAATCTAAGTGACACTAAATATCATAAATATTATCCATTTATATGCTTTTGCAAAATTACGGTTCCGAACGTAGTCGGATACCTTAAAGAATACACATGGATATTCTTATATAAGCTACTTTTAAACTTCAGAAATATTTTACATAGAAAAATATCTTTCAACAAGATATTGTTAATTCCTCGAGTGATTGTTGGGTGTCAAACGTGAAGAAATTAATCACAATGGCATTTGGCAATAAAGATATTTTGTTATTTGAAATTATATTTTTAGAAATGTGCCACCTTTTTCCATGATGCAGGTCATATAACCTGCACTCTGCATAAAATAAACACCTAGATAAAATACTTATAATACTATAATTGTAGAATTCCATGAGTAAATTCCTTTATACCAAGTGTACAAGCGATTACTGAGTGTGATTTTCATCATAGCGAGTATTTCTACTTCAGTAACTCTAGCATTGTATAAAACAACTACCAATAGTGGACGGATTATGTGTTCTTGTTAAGATTGCATTTCCCTGGAGATACTAGCAATATATAACGCCATGACGTTGTCGAAGACCTTATAACATTGGAAGATTTCAAACGTGATCGCACATTGTCAATCTCATGGCTAGCTCTTCGAGCAACAATGGTAGCTGCAAAGAATTCACCGGTGGAATGAAGATTTTAGAAAGGCAAGGCTAACGAATGCGAAGCATAATCAGAAGTTCATGTAATAAGTCTGAAATGATTAACAGCATTATATTGTCCGCTATTTAACAAGATACAGCCTCTTTCATACCACCTGCGGTACCTTTCATACACTCACAACACTTGGCTACAGCGGGCTACATCCATAGCGACTTTTAGCCTCTTAACATCGAAAAAGTCTTCTAAAGAAGTGTTTAAACAATCATTATGTTTGTCAACAGAATGTCATTGCAAGTTCTTACTGATGAATGGCATTTCAGTTTTGGAGTAAATAAACAACGAATTCATACATGGAAATATTTGGTGAGCAGTTCAGTTCGAAATTGGTAAGAAGATCAACCCAGGGGGCTCTTTTTTTTTTCTTTCAGAATTATACCGTTTATTATCTCGTTGAAACAGAATGTAGTACTATTTCCTTCTATAGAAGGTCTCCTCTTGTTATCATGTACAACTTTAACAGAGTTCGACGACATATCGATAATATCCTGCTGCCTGTGCAATTACCTTTCAATGAATGTCATATTGGGTCATCTTCCTGTGATATGATGCCCGTTCCCATGTCACTCATATATCTCTGGACTGCCTTCATTCTGTTGATATTTTTCATTGGTCAGCAAGGTCACCATACCTTTGCCAGTCGAAAATTCTTTGAACAGGGTAAACCTTCAGATTCTGGCATCCCAAAATGTTACAGGTCTGGAGCAACAAGTGATTAATGCCTGGCAAAATGTATTGAGTGATAAGATTATGAATCTTCATCACTCCTTTCATTGAAGAATACTAGGATACATTACTGGCCGTGGAGAAGAGCTACTAAAATCAAGGAGTAATATTTGCTAGCCATTAATGGGACAACTTTGAATTTTTAATCTTTTTATTAGCTTTACAGATGTTTAATTTCTATAAGAACAGTTACTTTTTTCATTGTGCTTCCTTTTTTGTATAAGAGTGGATTTGGCAAAGCAAATATTACTTATATTAACGATATTAATTATATCAATGATACATATCAGGCAATCTTTATGTTTTACAGAAAAGTTTAAATGGGCTCTATTCATGTGACGTCATAGTCACATGATAATGATAATCACATGTTTTTTGCCAATCAGCTCAAAAACTCATGTGACGTCATAGTCACACGATAAAATGCGCTTTGTTGTTGCTAACTTCTGATATTTTCAGAAACTTTCTCTTAAAAAGTACACATTTGTCAACAATAATAACGCACAAGTGTAGATAAAGTGCATTTTATTTAAAAGTATATGCATAAAATAAGATTTTTTAAATTTTAAAATCTTTTGAAGAAATATTTCTTTATAACATTTGAACGTAATTACCCAATTATGAAATTTGAAATTTTTGCTAAGTTTTGTAAATAGAACAACAAGTACAATTAGTTTGGTGTCTGTTTTAAATTCAATGAAAAACACGTGTCTGTCTCTATCATGTGATAGTCATGAATTGAACCCATTGTCATAGTAGTATTATTGTGTATTTAGCTGATATATCATTATTGAGATTACTTTGGTAAATTGAACTCTTGGAAAATAACACATCACATTGCTGAAAGAGATTGCTATACATAAAATAACCTTATATTTTTAAACTTACTAACGAATGTGAAATCATTTTTATTAATGTCTTAAGGCTGTTTTCGCCGTATGCACGACAGTTTGGATTTAACGCGGAGCACATTTTCGGACGAAAAAAATGCCTCAACTTTTATAAAAATTTGTGACATTGTAACTCATGCATTTGTTTATAATATAGTGTTTATAAAATTTCAAAATATTTCATACATAATTAGTTTTTTCTTTTAATATGTAAAGAGATAGCTCATTTAGCATTACGATATAGGAGAAAAAATGCGAAACCCATTTTATTAAAGAAAAAATGAGTCAACTCGGATAAAAATGAGTAGTATGATAAAATAAGTGATTCTCTACAGGATAGTGAGGCCAAAATATAATATTAATGTTTGAGTACTTTTATATCGGAAAAAATATTCCGAATTTGGTTCCTATTCTTTAACATTAGCCAAAGACAGCCTTAATAATTTCAAAATATATAGATTTGAGTCTTAAATAATTTTACAAGCAATAAAGTCTAATGTGAGATACGATGTAAGGTAAAACGGTATTTATAATAGCAAACAATTTTCCAAATAAAAACAGTTTGGTTTCTTTTCAAAATTTTTCGGGTATTTTATTTAAAGAAAATCAAGAAAAGTCAGCAGCAAGTAACTGAAAAATATTTTTAAGGAAACCAACAGACAAAAACGAGTTGTATAGTAAATTATAGGCCGCTTTTCATATGATAGGGAATCAGATTTTCCCTTATGATTTATATACCTTAAAACACAAGACTATAATTGCAAGCTTTTTAACCTTTAATAAAATTATTTAAAATGAAATAAATAAAGGAGTATTTTGAAAGGCAGAAACACACACACACACTCTTCTAGAAAATTACTTTCAAAATAAAGAAAAAAGCTAAAAATCTTTTTTTCTTAAATTTGCATAATAAATTTTTCTATTTCCTTTCAGAAGATGGAAAACCATTTACTTTCAATGAAAAGTTAGCATGCCTTCAATGGAAAATGAAAAAATAAGGATGTAATTTTTTAAAAAATATGTCATTGATTTTATTCAAATCTTTATATATATAAATGAGGTTTAATAATTATGCAGCATTTATTTTATTACTATTTTAGTAGAATATTCTGCCTTTTTACATATCATTTAGTTTATAAATATGACTTATATTCCTCAGACGGCCTTTATATACTTTGAACCGAGTATTAAATTCTGAAAATTCTTGAATAACTTCCGAATCAGATAATTTTTCTCTTAAAACAGTACCATCCTTTTCGCCAAACGTGTAACCTTTGCATAAACTGTTTTACTTTGGTAATAGCAGTCATTTCCCTAATAGTCCTGTCATTAAGCCATGCAGGCGTAAAAAAATCCATTGTTTCACGCAAAAATCGAACGGCTTTTAACCCGCATCATTACATAGTGGAAACAAACTCGGGATCCAGCCAACAATTATGGGTATTTCATGTCATTTCAGACGTTCTAAACCGGGTGAGGATCGCCCTGGGGGAAAAAAAGGCGGGACTCCCAAACTAACCCCTATCCTTTTCGTGTGGTCCCACAGTGGCATGTGTGAAGATGTCTCAAAAAGGAACCAGAGAATCGATGGTTTCCATGGGAACGGGTGCTTCGACTTTTTAAAAGGGCAAACTAGAAAAACGGCCTCCGTCCCCCCCATAAAGTTATGAAGCCCTCTCTCTGCCCCCTTTCCACTAACCCCTTTGTACGAATCACGTGCAGCGAAATTAAATATTTTGTCGATTGTGATTGAATGCTGCATTAGCAATTGTCGAAAAATGAGATAAACGTTTCGATTGGTTGAAAGGTATTGTTATCTGATTTTGATGGTTGTTTTGGGGTGTTGGTTACAAAGAATACGTTTATGGTAAAAATTAATTAATAACACATTAGTGATTTCGCAGCGAAGGGGGAAATATTCTTATCTTTCGGACGTTGTTGATCCTGTTGATCCGGTTCTTTGTTTGGTGATGAAAATTTTTTTATTTCTATGATTTCAGAAGGAAATGCTGTTATATTTTGAATGAAATTAATGGGGAAAAAAATGGATTAATTTTAAAATTAGCGCATTTATTCGAATCTAAACCGCACCTAAAATTCTCAACGTGCTTTTGTGAAAAAGTAAAAAACTAGTGAAAAATGACTTATCGGTATCCAATATTTACTAAATTAAAAATGAGAACAATTAAGAAGTGAATAATTCATTTATTTTACCAGTATTAAAACTTTTAAATGCATACGTGAACCTGTAATTGCTCTAATCATCAATATTATGTTCCTCCCCATTCAACGGTTTTTTCCGCCTTTGATTCTATGCCTCACTCGTGTTTCAATAGCATAAACACTGAGGGAAAAATGCGTCTTAGATTCGAATAAATACGGTATATGGGATTCGAAAAAGAAGTATATTTCTGAAGCTACTGGAAAAATATGATATAATATTTCTTTTCAAAAAGTATTTATAAAATACTTTGCTACACTATACAAATTCTTAAAAAAGGGAACTATAACCAATGAATTATATTTGAAAAAAAAACGTCTTTTGATTTACCTGTAGTAGTTATATAAATATATAGCCAAAATTCTCTACTAAAGAGAGATGAATAAGCAATGATTATCAGAACTAAAAAAAAATAAATCAAAAGTGCAAGATAACCAGACATAAGATTTTAGAAAAGAAATATTCGAAATTAAAATAATAGAATTTAAAATATAAAATGTGGATGCTACAGTATTATAAACATTTCTGACTTAGGGCGGCTCTTATATATAAAATAATTTACATAAAATTGGGGTTGAACATGTTTTTTTGGCCAGATAACCTTCCCCTTTCTGTAAATAACACTGAGCAAAAACCCATAGAAAATTATGGATAAAATATCTAAATCCATTACAAAAAAAAAAAGATAACTTACCTAAAAATTTCTTTCTAAAATGTATAGCCCGCACTAAATATGGGTACAATAAACAATTTATTACCAGATTTTGGACCCAAATGCAAATTCAAAGCATGACAATGGCTGAATAGTAGTACTTAACAAAAGTACGAAAAGAATAGAAATAAAAAATTAAAAAGTGTGTATGCACTTTAGGGACAGTAGGATTATAAATGTATTTAAATATTTTTAAAAAATTACTACGGTTAAAATGAAATTATAATAGAGAAAAATTGATTCACATATTTGATGTAAGTTAATTTTCTTACTTTGAATATTTATGATATAAATTTAACTTTATAAAATTATTCCATTAAATATAGGCTAGTAAAAGTAACGTAACACGAAATTTATGATTATTACAGAAGAGAATTTTCAAGTTTATTTATTTATTGTTTGAGAAAAAATATTTTTATGTAATGGATGGTTCTATATTTATATATGTAGAGAGAGAGAACTGTCCGTTAGTGTGAAACACGATTCATTAGACCCTATTACTTTCTTCCTCATATCAATCGACCAGGTTGTGAAAATGCCCCTTCGGGTGACCTTCTCTTAGATTATTTGCGTGAGCTAGAGGTGTAGGGTCAACTAAAGAATGAGAAGTTTCCATGATCTTAATATGACTTTATTAAGAACTAGAACTTAAACCTTTAACAAATTAAATGGTTATATATGTGAGAATCTACGATGAACAAACACACAATACAAGTAATATCGAAATAACCTTACTCGGACCACTATCAATATCTAACCCACCTAATCTCAATTCCAATAATAACACAATCCTAATATTAAATGTAACTACCTTAATCCACTACCCGATACTAGGGGTGGCGTTTTTTGAAGGGTGAAATGGTATCACCTTACCTAATGGCTTTTCTTGAATAACCTCCGTTGGCCGTCCTTTCACAATTGTATCAATCTCTCAAACATTCCCCAAATTGCCATTTCACTTACTGAAACTTCTGTTTTTTAAAAAATATCTAAATGCTTTTAAATTTTTTTCACGTTTCACTTCTTGGGTTTTGATTGGAAAAGAGTTGCCATTAATCTTGGCCCCAAAAAGTACCCAAAGGATATGTTAAAAAAAAGACGAGTGAGCCCGTCACAAGGTTTTGTGAGTGCGACATCAGTGTAGACGACGTTTGACATTGGCATCTATGACAAGTGGCATGGAAATTGTTGCTCTGCCGTAAATGTTCTGTTCCTAAGGTGCCTTCTAACTGTAATCATCCACACCTGGAGGATCCAGATGCTGATAGAGCTCTGCGGTTGCTTTTTAGACGTTTTTTTGCCGTGCTGGATTTTGCAATGACTTTAGACATCGTGCCTCTAGAAACGTCTAAAAGTTGGGATGTTTCGGCTACATTTGCAACAATTTGGTCTCTTTGAAAATTTAAGAGGTAAGACGTTTTAAGCATTTCTTAAAAAACAAGACTTACAGAACTTTAAAATACCCCACCGTAATATATACATTTCTATTTAAAAAAAAATTGGTAGCTATTATTGTATTTAAATGCATATGAAGCTCATTCTATGTCTCTTTGATTAACATGTGTTTCCATTATTTAATAACCACCTGGATATCTTATATTAAGACGTAAAGTTAATTTTCTTGCGAAAATCATTCAGGGTAATATATTATCCTTTTATTCAAATAATGTCAATAACATTCTTTGAAAATTGAATTTTTCCTTAAAAAAATTATTAGAATGCTGACTTGCTCTGAATACAATCAATATGATATTGATTGCATGGATACGGCATTTATCGAAATTAATAAATGAAAGGAATATGTGGAAGAAAGCAAAAATAATCCGTAAAATAATTTTTTTGTTGAAGTACGAAATTAAAACTCAAATAATTTTTTAAGTTATATCATGAATTTTGGCAAAAATGTATTCTTTTATGCAAAAAAAAAAAAATCTTAAAAAAAAAAGCAAAAAAATATCGAAATTTGATTTCTAATTTTTGTTTTTTACGGGAAAAAATTTAATTTTAAAAATAAACTGCAATTTTTTAAAAATATTTATTTTCAGAAAAAAAAATGGTTATATTATTAAAACCTTTTATTGGAAAAAAAAAAGAAAAGAAAATCGGAAAAGGATGAACAGAAAAAAACAGAAAGAAAAAAATGAAATTTTAAATTTTTTTTTAAAATTACTAAAAACAAAATAATTATTACTAAGTATAGATAAATTTAAATGTAATTTTTTAAAATTGTTGTTTTTTTGGCTTGAAAATAATATAAAATTTTACATAATGAGAAAAAAAACAGGTTTCTTTCTTTATAATTATTTAACATCGACTTTACCACGAACACTTTCCGGAATATTTTTGCTATCCCTAATTATATATAACGTGTGCACATTTTTACGAAACTACCTTCTTTCTAACTAGTAACAAAACATGGCTTTTCATAACTAGTGCTCTTGACAACGTAGCACACAACACAAAGCGTTACACTTATTTAGAACCAAAATAATCTTCAAAACAGGCACACAGGGAGGACGGAAATATTGATTTTCCTCGCACATTTTTAATTACTTCGACTTTAGCATATGCATGGGGTTCATTATTATTACCTAGGACATTACACGACACAAGAAGTTCTACGGCGTTTATGGCCAGACTAATAACAAGAGGAAAGAATAAATCATATTAACTCATGTTATTATTCATTCTTTTTATCCAAATGCCCACGCATTTAAGAAAGGCAGCAGAACTTTATTTTTGGAACTTTATGAACGAATGCACGCTGCCTCTCACCATGCAAACGTCAAATTAGTATTCGTTTAACGTCCATCAATTTCAATCACGCGACCTGCAAGAGAAATTGGACTTAATTCTAGGCCGTGAAAGGATATTGCTCATAGTATATCTCTATGAAAGAACTCGGTTTTGTTGTTTTTTTGTTATATTTTGTGGGGGAAAAAAAATTATTGTTATTCTGTTTAATATTACTTTCTGCATCAAGACTGACATGTTTTGCTGAAAATTGCGTATCTAATTTAGTGACCGTAAAGATTAAGTTAAGTTCATTACCTAAACTTGCTTTGAAAGAAGTTAAGCTGGAGTAAATCAGATTATTAAAAAGTTTTCGGCCATTTATCATTGTAATGCGTATTTGTGTGTATATTTATTCAAAATGAAAAATATTATGTTATTTATTCGAATTGCGTGGCATTTTAACAAAAAAAGTTACTAGATTTATGTCTGTTATATATGTTGTTGGCTTAGAGTTAGCATGCTCACTTCGTAAGCCCAAGGTTGCGGGTTCCATCTTGGCTGGAGTCGATAGATTTTCTGGATGCTAAAATCGTTGCACTTTGCATATAAATTTTGGGGCATGTAAAAGGGTCTGAGTATTAATTTGGTCTGGTATCACGGTTTTAAAAAAACGAGAGCTTGAAAAAAATTAATTCAAGCGTCAAATTTGTTTCGGGGTAGATGTACTATTATGAAATGGCTCTTACATTTGGGGACTTGCCGCTTCTGCAAAGGCTAAGTTGCCAATATGCAGTCCATTAGGGGAAAAAATTTTTATGTCTTATATTTATAATTTAGAGTACATATATATATGTATATATATAAAATTCTCTTTACTGATTACAAGATTTATACGTAGAATTTATAATAAATTTTCTGCTTTTATTAATTTTTGTACTCGATGATGAAGCACATCATCTAAAAGAAAAAAAATTCAGAAATATATCTTACTTTAAAATATCTGTAAACGAAGTTAATTTTTAGATATAATTGAAGTAATTACGCAGTGCCACCGAGTAGAGTGAGTGAGTGTTTATTGACGTCACATTATAAGACAACAGGAAGGCTGTTGATAATGGACCTGGTAGTATTGGACTTCTGTCAAGTGATGAGGACAGCACCTAAGCTGGTCTTCCTCTTCAAACTACAACACCTCGCCAGCGGAAGGACTTTGAGTTTCGACAGATTGATTGATTGAATATTAACGTCGCACTGTTCAGCTACACGAGGGCTTTTGGAGACGGACCACGTAATTTTGAACCATGGTCAAGTGACGTGGACGACACCTGAGCTGGCCCCCCTCTTCTAACTACCGCACCACACCAACGGGAGGACGTTTCAGCTCTTGACAGATTTAACGTGCATCGCTGCCCTACACGGTGGGTCTTCAGTGGTACTGGGCTCGAACTCGTGAGAAGGCATGCCACGATCCGATACCTATACCACTCGGCTACCGCGGCCACTTGAGCTTCGACAGATATAACGTGCATAAGCTCCTCTACACGACGAGTCTTTATTGGCGGACGTGCACGAAATGGTCAAGAGTTCATGATCATATCCTCTAGGCTACCGTGGCCATATGTCCAGTAGAAAAAGGATAATGGGAAGAAATGTCTCTTACTCATTTTGCGCGTACAGCAGTTTCACAACAGCTGAAGTGAATGAGGAAAAAATTTGAGGAACACAACATATGAGTCGCCAAGTTTTAAAGATTAAATAAACAGCATTATATAAACACGATTATTTGTATTATGGGATCATATTTTATTATAGGTTTGATTTTTCCATTTATAAAAAAGAGTGTTTTTAAGATAAATATATGAAAATTAATATGAGTATCATGAATACCATTAATATAAGTACCATGGTACGTATTACAATGCATTCGTTTAGTAATATAACGTACAGTAATATAAAAAAATAAGGAATTCGTTTATTGACTTTTATCTTGAGCTCCAGAAAAATTTAAATCTATCTTCCATAATGTAAATAGAAAGACTGTAAATTGTTTATATATATATATATATATATATATATATATATATATATATATATATATATATATATATATATATATATATATATATATATATATAGTATATATATATATATATATATATATATATATATATATATATATATATATATATATATACATATACATATACATATATATATATATATATGTGTGAGTGTGTGAGTTGTTGTTGTTAATGAGAATGTAGATTATGAATCATTTGATTGGCATGGCATAGATGTGTTGTGAGCAGCAAAATATAGGAGGTATTGTTGTATTAAATATGAGAGAAAGGACGTTCAGGAGTTGTGAATTGAATTATTGATAGGATGCTCTTTGGTGAGTTTTAATATATTACGCTATTCATTTTGTGAACATACTTGGTTTTATTTTTTGAACTTTCGGATATTAGACATTATTTTTTCTACCTATACAACTTTTTTTAAAGATGAGTGACGTCATCTTTGGGGTTCAAGGTTCACTTATATTTGCACTTAATTGTTTAGAATTTTAATATAATATCTTTCAGAATGCGATGGCGAATAGTTTAATTTTTCAAGTTTAATAATTTAATTTTAATTTTTAAATTTTTGAGAATTGGATATTTTCCGATTAACTTACCAAGTTACAACAGGGGGAAAGTTGCCGCCATGAAACTAGTTTAACCCCTCTTATCGGTCCTAAGTCCGAGGTTGCACTTGGATATTTTATAAATTTTTATTTTATAATTTTTTAATTTTGTTTGAAAACGTTGGAATTTTATCTTCTATATTTGCCATTGATATTTTGAAATGGGATTTAATGTTATAGGATTTATATGGTTTCGATTTTTGATTGATTATTGGGTTGTGATTGAATTATATATATTTAAATATTTATATATACATTTGTTGTGTCTTGTGAATTCCAATTTCTTCCTTCTTTAGCACTGTAGGCTCTATTACTTCTTCACTTTTATTTTATTATACTATATATATATATAATCAATTTAATATGTGTATATATATATATAATCAATTTAATATGTGTATATATATATAATCAATTTAATATATATATATATATACATATATATATATATATATTAACATCGCATTTCGTAGCAACACGCAAGCTATTGTTGATGAACCTCGAATTTCGAACCATAGTCAACGACAAGAACCATGTGTTCATTGAAAAAAAAAAGGATCTCTAATTTTTCAATTTCTACATAACATCAACTTAAGGATTATGAATTTTGTCAAATTTATTGTGAATGGCGAATCCATAATAGATCTGTTGTTCTTTCAGATCTCCTTGGAGCAGGAATGCCTACACCAAGTTTATCTGACCTTTAAGCAAATGAATGTTACAAGCCAGATCCTGCTCGTCAAACAATTGTACCAGGAATATGCCCCAGCAGTCCAGAAGATGGACAGGAGGAGGAGAGACAGGTATAAAAAGACTCTGTCTCCTACACATAGGTCATTCCAAGCAGGTGATCGCTTCTAAAGTATGTCAAGATCATCTGAAGAGTCCTGGATCTCCTGCACTCTAGAGATAGGCCAGGACCTTTTAGCTGCGTAATAGTGGTGAGGAGGAGGGTTTCGCCAAGTCAGATTCATTTTAACTCTATAAAGGGAATGAGTTTCTAAATGGTCCAAGACAGAGAAACTAGGGTCAGGGAGATCACAACCACCCCTCCCCCGCCAGCAGCTCATCAGTGGTCTCGTTCCCAGGCATGGTATCTACTGGAGACACACTTGTTTGCTCTAACCAAACATAGCCAATTTGGGAATAATTTTCAGACCAATACTGTCCATAATCTTTGGCTAATTCTTCAAATATTGGATGAAGCGCTTGCTATCTGCAAGGGTCCAGATACTGTGTGTTGGTCGATTTTGTGACCAACTGGGGTTTCACATAAGTTAGAGGTGTGGGGTTCTCGAAATGATGAGACATTTAAATTTTAATATGACTTTTTTTTGAGTTTAACAAAACTTATATATCGAAAAAAATATTAAGTGGGAAAAAAACCCCAAAAAACGTAGCCGTAATTAACACAGATCGCGCAATTGGAGCTTATCTGTATAAATTTATATCCCCTACCTCAATCTTAATAATATATTTGCATTCAGAATATAATCTTCCTACCGTTCTAACAACGGTCCCAAACCCTTAGTATTCATTAGGCTCGCACAATGGTGTGTACCTTGAATGAATGGCGAGATTCCGTGATTCTTAGGTAGGCCGTCAATTAACACTTCTATCTTTTCTGAACTGAACTTTCTCTAAATTGCCATCATGCTTACTAAAACTTCTGTCCTTTTAAAGGTTATCTTATTTGCATCTATCCTTCGTTTCACTTCTTGGATTTGGGTTGGAAAAGATTTGCCATTAATCGTGGCCGTCAAAGAACACAGAGGTTATGTTAGAGAAAGGACGCGTGAGCCGTCACAACTGTCTTTATTAGAGTTGAGAGCATGATCGAGAACACCACTGATAGCAAGGAGTTCCGATTCTAAAGACGGAACACAGTGGTCAATATTCCTGATGCTGATTTTAACATCACTCCCGGGAATGTGTCACTAAATACACCATTCCCTGCTCTACCTGTATCCAAACGGCTACCGTTTATATAAATTATCAAGGCCTAATAAAGTATATCATTTATATAATAGCTCTAAATCTATTTTTAAAGTATTCTTATTTGTTGATATCAGATATTAATTTCAAGATCAAGCGATGTACACTAACAAAAACACTAACACTTTTTGGGTATGCAGGTGGTAAATGTTTCGTGGTATATTTTTCGAAATAATAATGGTTTAATACTCACGAAAAAAACTTCTGAACTTCTAACAATAAACTTTTCTTTTCTTAAGATAAGATGTAACACAAAATTTTTAACACGGAAATATTAGTTCAAAACTTATAACAAAGACAAGCCGTCTCTGTACGAAATAAAATAGAAACAGTCTCCTTTCTCAAAAATACTTTCCAAGTTAAAAATTAACAGAATAAATCATTTTTTATTCTCAAAACGAAAAAAAAATTGTTTGATTTTTAAAAAAATTTTTTTCATAAAACTATACAGGGTGTTGCCGTATTCGTCCGATAAATTCAGAAAGGTGATAGAAGACCGCACGGGGATGACAAATCACTAAAGAATATGAGGTCGCAAACCAAGTTAAGTCGGTGAAAATCTCGATAATAGTAGCTGTCGAAAGGACAATGAGGCAGATTAGAGATGTGACCAAACAATTGGAGGATTCGGAGCGTCGTGGTATGGTAGAAGAAAACCTGCACATACGAAATTTTCCCACTTTTCCTTAAGTTGTTGCAGGTAGGACAACCACTGCGTACCAGAACGTATGGCCATGTATGATGGTTCTACAGCACAGTTTTCGATTGCGGTACGAACCCACCTTCATGATACATATCCTGGGAGGTGGATTGGGTGCGGTGGACTTTTTTCTTGGCCTCCATGCTCCCTGGACCTCCCTCCCTTGGACTCCTTCTGGAGTCACCTGAAACCACTTGTGTAGGAAACGCCGGTAGCTACAATGGAGGGTCTCAAAGCATGGATCTTCGTCGCCTCAGCTGATATCGCTAGCACACCGGATTTGCTTGGATGACGTCCATCGGTGTCGTCTGTGCTATGACCTACCTGTCGTAATTTCGAACAATCGCTCGTCATTGTATTTCTGGTGTCGAGTTGTGATGCATTGTTCGTATTGTAAACATGCTTTACGTCAAATAAATGTATTTCTTACTACCCATTTTCATTCCACTCTACATCACACCCTTCATAACTATTTTTGAGAATTACTCCGACTAAATGTGGTTTGCGACCCCATGTTCTATGGGGATTTCTCGTCCCTATGCTGCCTACCATCATTTCTCTGAATTTGTCGATCAAATTCGGCAGCATCTTGTATATGTATATATACACTCACGAACAAAAAAATTAGCGCATCAACAAATAATTGCGGTTTCGTAACGAGACTTGGCATGAAGGTACATGTCGAGGGATATATGCAAATGATTAGGAATGCAGCGTGATTGAGCATTACGTATAGACGGTAGAGGGCGTTTAACGCCGTTCTCTGTGGAGTATAAAACAGGTAACCGAAACTTGTTTGAGTGTGCTGAATCGTTTGCAAAGGAAGAGCTGAGATAGGCATGCCATTACGCCGTTTTCGAAGACAATATGAGCAGCTGTCGCAGTTTGAGAGGGGAATAATCATCGGCATGAGATGGAAGCTGGATGGTCAGCTAGGCGAGTAGTTCGTCAATTAGGCCACTCTGATTGTGTTGGGACAAGTGGATCCGAGAGATGTCATTTATACGAAGACCAGGCTCAGGACGCCCTCGACAGACCAGTCGTCGGAAGACCGCCACATCGTAAGAAATGCACGCATACAACCAACTGCTTCATCGGCCGCCATCCAGGCACAGGTAGCACCTTCACTAGGGGCCCCTGTGTCTTCTCGAACCATACGAAGGCGCCTGGCTGAAGGACTTTTGGGATCGCGGCGCCCATTACGTGTGCTGCGCTTGACGCCCACCCATCGACGTCTCTATTTTGAGTGGTGCCACGCACAAGGAAACTGGACAGCAGCGGAATGGAACCAGGTTATTTTAGCGACGAATCCAGATTCAATCTCAGCAGTGATGACAATGTTCGTGTGTGGAGATCCCTTGGTGAACGCCTCAATCCTGCCTTTGTTTTACAACCACACACCGCTTCCACAGCTGGTGTGATGGTATGGTTTATCATTGCCTACAATACACGGGCACCCCAGTATTGATCTGGGGCACCATGACAGCCGAGCGGTATGTCCATGACATCCTGCAACCACATGTGTTACCACTCATGCAATGGCTCCCAGGAGCCATTTTTCAACAAGATAATGCTCGACCTCACACGGAAAGGGTGTCACAAGACTGTTACTACCATTCCTTGGTTTGCCCGATCCCCAGATTTGTCTGCAATCGAGCATATCTGGGATCATTTGGGTCAGCGAGTTGGGCATTCCACGAGTTTGAACGAACTAGAGACAAGGTTACAGCAAATATGGAATGAAATGTCTCAAGACATCATACAGAACTTGTATGCCTCAATGTCCGATCGTAACGCATCGTGCATTCGCGCTATAAGGGGCTCAACAGGGCATTAAATCCTCCGTGCTTTTGCCTTTTTCTCTGAAATAAATTATCCTTTATCTCTGATTTTCTAACCGTTAACTTATATCAAAGTAGTTATTACGTACGTAAAATTTCGTTTCATTTTGACGACTCCTTCTTGGTGCGTTAATTTTTTTGTCCATGAGTGTATTAGGTGCAGTACAGAGGAGGAGACTAGATTAGAAGCACGAGAGAGACACGTACATCATTACATTTCCTGTATAGGTAGCTGATATAATTTAGGTTGAAATTAACGTCTAAATTTAGATTTAATCATTGGTGTAAGCGTATCTATTTGAGTTTAAATGGCTTACCTCCTTATTTAGGTGATTATCTGTTGCCTCAAGTAGAGGTTTATTTATAAGAGACTAACAGTGTTAAAGAACTATTTGTAGTTTTCTTACATGATTCTACAACATAATTATTTTTTGAATTAATAATTGTGTCATAAAACAGTAGATAAATTAAATTAATTTTATTCAGAATGACGGGTAATTAATTAATACTATGAAATTGCATAAATGGAACGAATCAATAATTATTGAATACATGTATAAACTGTATGTTCGTATTTCATTATTTATTATTATGATCATTATATTAATTACTATTACAAATCAAATTTGGATTATTCCTGCTTAAATACTGACTATACTTCCTTTATGTTAACACTAAATTGGATTTACATGGTGAGAATGGAGGAAAAAATAATTTTTTAACCGTATTCGTTAAAAATTAAGATATAAATTATTCTGAGAGAGAGAGAAATTTTTATTTTATGATAAAGTATTCTCTAATTAAAGTCTTTGTTACAGTGTTGCAGTTTGATAAAGTATATTTAGGGTTAAAATAATTGTGTATACATATACTATATGAATATATGCCAGTGGATCCTAAACTTTTTCACTTCATGGAACCCCTAGAACTTAAAGGCGCTTTCGTGGAACCCCTAGAACTAGAAAGTATTTTCGTGGAACCCCATTCCATACTCATACTTCGAAGAATATATATCTCAAAATAATATTTAAAGTAAATCAACATGTTATGGGCACTTTATGTAAAGGCAATTAAAAAAAAGTATTGCATTTATTCTTAAGAAATTATAATCTAATTTTTAATATAATTTTACTCATTAATATTAATTTGTGATCCAAACTTCACTTATCCATGCATTATTTAATAACTGGAATACGTACTTACTTTTTTTCACACAAACTGTCGAAGTCTAGGTCTATTGAGATTAAATGCAACTGCATTACTTATTCGGAGTTTTAATTTGTTTTATACTTTCTTTTTGTAGCCATTCATGTAGAGAAACATATTTCCCTTAAACGCAATGCTCTGAATGCTATTACAATATTTATAGCTGTATGAGAAAACCCGTGTATTTCGTATGAATTTTCAACCTAAGGTTTAGATGCTGTTCTTGTTAAATTTAGATTATAACATCAAATCTGTTTATAAATTGTTTCTTCTCTTTCATCACAGATGTTTTTACCACAAATACAAAAGGTGTATTTTCCATTAGAAAACAATTTAGTTTTGCAAGGCATTTTGTTAACTAGGGAGTAGAAGTTATCTTTTGGAATTCGAGATAGTATTTATATATATATATATATATATATATATATATATATATATATATATATATATATATATATATATATATATATATATATAAAAATCAATATTCTCAATCTAGTAAGTTTATATATATATATAAAGATATATAAAGCGCTTTAATATTAATTTATTATATTATAATTAAAGTTTAAAAAATGTTGCATAATAAAGTTATTATATATAAATAAAATTTTCAGTTTTAATGAGTAGGACGAGCTATAGATACTTGTAACTATATAAACTTGATAAAACGAGAATCCATTTTGAATACAAATTTATTTCTTCGCGATTTTTTCATTGTGACTCGTGGAACCTTATGCCTCATGGAAAGCAATGGGTTCCTTGGAACACAATTTGGGAACTATTGTGTTAGATAATATTTGAAGGCTCGAAAATAAAATACAATTTACAGTCAGTAATGTCGCAACCTCAAGCAAAATTACTTTTATTTACAAATAGTTATCGCAGGTTAACACATTTCTCTATAGTAGCTATAAGATATAAATTTTGCAAGCTTAGTTATCATATCATATATTTGGTTTATCCCTTTAAGACCCGAATTATTTTTATCTTCAAATATTAAATTCTTCTGGTTATTAATACTATATGGACTCCAATGACATTGGGAAAAATAATAAAAAAATTCCGCTCCTCCCAATCGTGCGGGCTGGGCGTTATCTGTGAAACAGGTCACTTATGAAATTTTACGAGTTATACATTTTTAGCTCTAAGTTGATAACAGAAACAATCTTAATTCGACTAAAACTGTTACAAATAAGAAAATTATTATGTATAATTAACTCTTTTATTAATTCATTATTTGTTTACTGCAAAAATCTTTTGTTTTGTTTTTGACAAGTATAAATAACCATTGCATGTTTCACAACATGTTTTCGAACTGCTTCGTAGTTTTCAAATCTGCACTTGCAAGATCTTGAAACGTCATCAACACATCAAAATAGCTGTACATGTCAAGCCCTTTATCCTGGAATAGCCAGGATAAAAGCCATGACATATATAGAAGGTGAATTATAATGCTTCGATCTTTTTGAGAGTGGAATTACAACACTGTTATCTTCATCATCCACTAAAATACTTTTGTTAGTAGGTGGAGAGACTGATAACGCTTCAACTATCTCTAACTTAAATTTTAAGCGATCCATTTGATTTTTTAGAAGAATGATATTGCATCTTGTTTGCACAGAAACCAAGAATTTGCAACAGATAAATCAATGTAATAAATGTGCTCAAGAGACTTTTATGGTAAAGAATGATCCAAAATTGTCTTTCCATTTCAAATAGTCCCATGTATTTCTTCATCGCTCTCATCTGAACTTGATTACCCTTCCAGTTCACGTGATCCATATGTTTTGTTCACAGCATTTTCATCTCATCCGAGAGACCACTAAGTTCTGATCTGAGTTCAATCTGATTTATTCATCAATTGAAAAATTTCTTCTGTAAATTTTTCCCTTTTAGACACCTGAAAAGGGGGTTTGGTTTAAAAAGTTGACAAAAGTATTCCACGAAAAATAAAAATGTACCCGAAAATTTATTATTTAAAAATATATAATATTTAAACCGCACCATTAATCTAACCGGAAAACCCAGATTTTTTTCCCGGGGAGATGGATCCGATATTGGGGAAAGAAAAAAAATGCCACCTCCTCCAAATGTAGGAAAAAGAAAATTAATTGAAAAAGAAGAAAAAAGAAAAAAGGGCCATCCTGGCGACTCCCAAAAAAATTTTGGGTTTTAAATTATATTACTATTTTTTTTCTTTTTTATTACTTCATCAAAATTAAACAGAAAAAAAAATTTCCCATGGAAAGTACTTCCCTTTCCCTGCATGACTCAAGTAACCCCAACCCCACGATCGTGGGTAACAAACCCCTTTCAAGCCTTAATAAGTATGGTTAATTTTTTTTCTATTTTAAATTTAAATTAAACATTAATAAAAAAATTTGTATTCAAGAAATTAAATATTTGAAAATTACCTTTTACGACGTAAAAAGAAACATTTTTGTTGTATTTGAAAACTAGTTTCCCGCTGAAAAAAAGATGGACCACAACCATCATCTGTTGATAAAAGTCAACTCTTTAGACTTTCTGCAAACCGGATCAATCGTTAGATTCGCGATTTTTTTACAAACGACTATTTCAGAAGCAAAAACGTATAAGAATAGCTAACCCGCACGATTGTGCAGGTTGGGTCTTAAAGGGATAAAAGGCTATTAGTCTCTTTCCACTAAATATTGTAGCGATTAGGATTCGTCAAAAAAATAAATAAAGCACGGTTCACACATCATCACACCTTTCATCATCACTCTTTTGAAGATGTTTCGCTGATCTTCCTGATCACTGATCCCGCTGCCTCGAAAGGGAACTAAAGAATAGGCAGCCGTTGAAATAGATGCGTCTTCTATAGTCAGTTTTTAAAAAAGAACATCTTGTGCGAATCTTAGCCTAAGGCGTCAAAGAAGAAAAGAAGGCTAAAAATCAGCTAGCTAAGAGTAGACTCTACATCTCTAATTTTCCAATTAAATGTAGCCTGTCGTGAGAAAAAAAAAAGATTACAGTAAGATATGCTTAAAATGGAACATTCATCAAGGTAAACGAGACTCTAGGATAATCAAATGGTTATAGTAGATTATTATCAGCGCAAGATGAAACTCGGCTCTAATAGAGAAAATAACATATGCTGTCCTTCAAAGTTTTTGAACATTGCTCTATTGTACGGTTAGACATTAAGGTATCCGATTACATTCGGAACCATGATTTTAAAAAGCGCATAAATGTATAATTTTCATGATATTTAGTGGCACTTAGATTAGAATACATGTATAAAATTGTTTTAAGGACATTATAACAAAAAAAATTATTTAAATACACTATTTTGGCAAAAAATGAACTTAGAATAACCTTTTTTCCAAATTTCTCCTTTTGAAAAAATGCTTCTATTGTATTAATATTTTGCCTGTATATAGCTCAGACCTCTGTACAGAGGCTCAACTATGATTTTTGAAAAATTCACATTATTTTCAGAGTTACAACAGTTTGAAATAATTATCGGCATATTTTCTTAAAATTTCTCCCTTCTGTTTTCGTAAAACATGGATAAACCGACTTCCGAGTTATGCGTTTCAAAAATTCTAGTTGAGCCTCTGTACAGAGGTCTGAGCTGAATACAGGCAAAATATTAATACAATAGAAGCATTTTTCAAAAACATTTGGAAAAATTTCTAAGTATTTGCCAAAATACTGTATTTAAATATTTTTGTATAATGTCCTTAAAACAATTTTATACATGTATTATAATCTAAGTGACACTAAATATCATAAATATTATCCATTTACACGCTTTTGCAAAATCATGGTTCCGAACGTAGTCGGATACCTTAAACGTAAAAAGAATATTTTCATTTATACAGATTTGATTCCTCTGCTCATGAGTCACATACTGTAATCAATACTTCATTCCATTGAAATGGAGCGGAAAACCCTCTTCCCCGAAAGCTTTGGAATCGCATTTTTAGGAAAACAACGGAATAAAAAGTTAGGTCGAATTATATAAAAGGAGCACAAACAAGTTTCCACCGTTTTTTATAAATAAAATTGGGTATTAACTGTGAAAGAACGGTATATTATGTTTTATTCAAAATATTGTCCATCGCTAACCACTACTTTTTTCCATTTTAATGGCAACATTGGAATACTGCGTCGGAAGAACGCTTCTTCTTTTGAGACTATCCACGAAACGAACCCATTTTTGGTACTTTCATATGATGTGAAGGGCTACTCATACAAGCCATGTGCCCTTGATCGAAACAAGAAATATCGGAAGGGGCAATGTTTGATGAATACGGTAGGCGTGGGAGGATTTCCAATTTGAGTGTTTCCAAGTGGGTGCTGACTGGCGCCGCACTATGTGCTTGAGCATTATCATGCAGGGGAATAATCTTGTAGAATCCTGAATAGCAGTGGGAGCATTTATCCTTTAGTTTTCGGCTTAATTTTATCATGTGTGTTCGGTAGATAGCCCCAGTAACGGTTTCACTCGGTTTGAGTCACTCATAATACACGACACTAAGATGATCCCACAAAATACACAACATGAGTATTCTTTATGAATATTGGATTGTTGAAACATGACCATGGGGTTCTTTAGATTTCCTTTTCTTTTGGTTATCGTAGTGGATCCGTTTGTCATTATTAGTCGTTATACGATCGAAAAAATTCATCCGTTTATGCTTGGCAAACAGCATTTCACATGCTCAAAAATCGGTAATCAATGCTTCTCGGCTTCAATTTATGTAGAACCCAATTTCTTTGATTCTGAATCATTCCCAACGATTTTAAATGATGTGAAATTGCTTGTTGAGTCACTTCAAATGTAAGTAAAAGTTCTTGCGTTTGACACGAATCATTAACTGTATTTTGGCAGCTAAGCTTTTGCAAACACCGCAAATCTTCAAGAGTGAGATCCATTTCATATGTTGTTGTTACTTACGCCACCTGATCGACAGTAGCATCAGATCAAGATCCACGAAATTTACGATCACGATCAAGTTTTACGCTGTCGTTAGCGTTAGCTTTGAGCACCATGCAGGTGACTATATGATTTTGTTCAGTTCCACCTCGATTATGAGGGAAAACACCCTGGGGTGGTCAGAGGCCTCTCACATCTCTTTCCCTTCCATCAACCTCACGAGAGGACTTGCGGCTCGACGGCTATTTAGAGTACCCCATGCCGCGAAGGTACTAAGAATTTACAAATATCCATACCTTCTCCGGGATTCTAACCCAGTCCCTACGGCACCGTAATCGGTCACTAATCAGGCACACCTGTCAGTACCGGATGGGCGTAAAAAATTTGGTTGTGATACCATCTAGTGAAGGCTCTCACTGCCAAATTTCTAACGCTTGAATTTATTCAATTCAAGCTCTCATCGGATGCTATATATTGCTGTAATTCTAATTGAACAAAAATATTTTTAGGTAATGAAACATTCCCTTCTTTTTCAGTTCTTGAGTAATTTTCAACCTATAAGATGTGGAGATCGTTTTAGTTTCGAATACGAGATGAAGCTGTATAAGAGTAGAGTAGAGTGTCCGAAAAGTATAGCTACACTTTCAAAAATGAATTAAAATAAACGAGCAAAGACTTCCACTTCTTGTGTATTTGTTTGTTCTATAAAGAAAATATAAAGTTTTTGTAACAAATGAAATGCAAAATAGATGGTGGAACATCTACGTTTTGCAACATTCTCGTTTCAAAATGGCTTCACCGCAAGAACAAGTGCAATTTGTAACTTGGTTTATTGAATTTAACTTCTACACATGTGCAGCATAAAATTCGGGCTACTTAAAAACAAAGTCCGCCTTCAAGATCCACAATTTATCTTGAAAGACTTTTGACGACAGCTAGTGTAGTATTGTCAAAAACAAAATATTGCCACATGAGCAAAAGCTGCAATGACGTTATACGAATTGAAGAATGCTTTTGTTGTAGTCCTCGTAAATCAATTCTCGGCGAGGCCCAGCAATTACAAATACTGAAATCAACTGTACTTGATGTAGTGCATAAAATGTTGCAGATTCAAGCGTAATAGGTTCAACTGTTACATGAGTTAAAGCCTGAGGATAAGTATCGGCGTCTAACATTTGCAGATGACATGCCACAAAAAATGGTAGATAGGGAAACTTTTCTACAATGCGTAATGTTTGCGCACATTGAAATCGGACGATAAAACATTGTAAAAACTATGGTATTTTCTTTAAGGAACATAAAAAAAACCTCTTAAGGTATCCGACTACGTTCGGAACCGTGATTTTAAAAAAGCGCATAAATGAATAATTTTCATGATATTTAGTGTCACTTAGATTAGAATACATGTATAAAATTGTTTTAAGGACACACAACACATTTTGACAAAAAAAAAATTATTTAAATACAATATTTTGGCAAAAAATGAACTTAGAATAACCTTTTTCAAAACGTTCTCCTTTTGTGAAAAATGCTTCTATTATAATAATATTTTGCCTATATATAGCTCAGACCTCTGTACAGAGGCTCAACTATGATTTTCGAAAACTTCATATTATTTTCAGAGTTACAACCATTTGAAATAATTATCGGCATTTTTTTCTTAAAATGTCTCTCCTCTGTTGTCGTAAAACATGGATAAACCCACTTCTATGTTAAATATTTCAAAAATTCTAGTTGAGCCTCTGTACAGGCAAATACAGGCAAAGTATTATTATAATAGAAGAATTTTTTACAAAGGAGAACATTTTGAAAAAAATGTTATTCTAAGTTCATTTTTTGTCAAAATATTGTCCTTAAATAATTTTTTTTGTAATACTATTCTTATAAAACAATTTCATATACATTTTGTAATCTAAGTGACACTAGATATCATAAATATTATCCATTTATACGCTTTTTCAAAATCACGGTTCCGAACGTAGTCGGATACCTTAAGTGAATATCTTTGTTTATTTGTAATTAATATTTGATGGTATAGCCATACTTTTTAGATACCCGGAATCTTTTTCATAGATTCCAAGGAGTCAATGACTTGAAGCATTTAAATCTTTGAAAAATACACCTACAAAAGTGCAGTAATGCTAAAAATACTACTTCGAGTCTCCTAAAGTTTGGTACATTTAACTTCCAACAATTAGCAGTTTGAAATTGGCAATGACCTCGAAAGGCCACGAGAAGTTAAACTCCATTAGTAAGTTTACATAATTATAGCCTAAGTTTTAAAATCAAATTTTTGATAATAACTACCATAGCAGTAAAACTAACAATAACAATAAAAATCCTATGAAAGCAATCTTTTCGAAAAGGAAAAAAATATATTGATTTTATGAAGCTGTACAAATGAAATAATAATGACATTACTACTTGTAAATAAAGTTAAATTTTATAATCCTTAAAAAGATTTGTGGAATTAATAAATATTGCTGCTTAGATTATTTCACCTTATGATGGAACATGACACATGACATTAGCTTAAGCTAATGTCTTGTGTTTATTTTAACGATAAATTATTCTTGGCATAATAAGATTAGCACATTTTCCTTTGAAGTTGCTCGAATCAAATTAAAGTGCATCACATTTATTTATTTTATAACACACCTTATTGAAAGCTAGTAATTCCTTTATCGTTAGGATTCCTTCTTATTTTACTGTCATTTTCTGCAGTTCTTCGGTTTTCTAGCTATTCTACTCGTTTTAAAGAACCCGTGTTTACAGTACGAAGTAAGTTTATGAAAATAGATTAAGAGCGGTCGTTAGCTGCCTCTACCAGGTTTTGTATATAATGCTCTTATCCGATGTAATCGAGAGGAGAGATTAGTTGAATCCATGCCCCCATGATTATAAGACTTATCATTGCTTTCTATTTTAGCAGTTGATGTAGAATCCAACTAAGATAAACTTTGAATCTGGATTTAGACTGGATTATTAGTGGAGTTATCTATCTAGGTTTTTTTCATCCCTCATTTATTTTCCTTCTTCTCTTTAGTTGGTTATTAGATGCCCCAATTAGAGGCCTACTCTAATTCAATCTTTCAATCTGATAGGTTGTATATAAAATTGTTAAAATAAAAATAATGGCTGGAGTAGTGATTTGATCTTTGAACACTTGGAGTAATTGAGTTTTTAATAACGTTACACTATAAGGCAACACGAGGGGTATTGGTGACGGACAGGGGAGTAACTACAGTCGTATCAGCCGTATCAATGATACGGGTTCCCAAGCTACAGGGGCTACAACATGTGTAACTACAGTCTTATTAATAAGGCTCTCATATTTGTGGCGTTGGTATTTATATAAGCCAGTAATAGTGTCTATGCTACGATGATCATTTTAGAATGGTGGCTAAGATACTAGTTTAAGGAACAGGAGGTAGTGAGTTCTAATCTTCTTTCATTGGTGACCCTGGTCCTACAAAGGAACCGCAACCTTCGCGCGCAGCTGTCGTGGCGCCATCCATCCACCTCAAACGTAACCAAGTCGTCACACACCATGACGCAATCCACAAGCTGTCAAGCTGTCACAATAATGCCGCAATCCACAAGCCGTTGCACACGATGACACAACCCACAAGCCGTCACGCACGAATGACGCAACCCACAAGCCATAGCACTCAAAATGACGCAACAACCCACACGCTCGCCCTAACTATGGTATCGTTCGTTCACCTATTCTCCGAATCACTGGCAGGGGAGTGTGGGGCGTTGGTATCTATATAAGCCAGTAATAGTCTCATGATCATTTTAGCAAGGTGGCTAAGATAATCGTTTACGTAACATAAAAGGTACTGACTTTAATCTTCCTTCATATCTATAAAAGGGCCCCGAAGTAATTTTGATACAGGTCTCATTCAGAATTAATTACGCCAGTGGGGCGATGGACCATGTAATTTTGATGTAAGTAACCTGAGGGGCTCCCGCTTCTCCGAGCTTCCATACCTCGCCAAAGGGAGGAATTTGAGCTTCAACAGAATCAACGTACATTGGTGGCCTACACGGCGGCCTGTAGCACTGGGCACGAACTCATGACACGTCGGACAAGAGTCCATGACCTTGACCACTAGCTTCTGCGGCCACCTTGGACACTTGGAAGGGACCGAAGAAATATAGAAGATTCTACAACAGGGGTCGGCAAACTTTTAGCTGTGGCGTGCCAAACCAATCTACCAATACGGTTTAGCGTGTCACACAGTAGGACATTTTTGAAACAATCTGATTCCTGCGATAAAGTTTGCAGAGTTAGGAATTGAGGTCAATAATATAGATTCACTGTTTTATTAGCTATTAATTTTGCATCTTTTAAGGATATTTCTTAACATAAAAATAAACATCATAAAATATAAATATTTCTTCAACAAAAGTAAAAAAATGAAAATTGTACACATTTTTTTAGTGTTTTTAAATATATTTACTAAAATAAGAAATTTAGACAACATAAAATATTAGTATTTCCCTTCATTGTGGGTAAACAAAAAGAAAAAGAAAAATTTTAATGTGAATCTAATGATTGCCCCGCTCTACTTTCATATCGCATAATGAGGGGTAATAATTTGTGACTTTTAATTTAACGTGGTTTTGAGCATTCAGTTGTCAAACATTTTTTTGCGGAGTCTAAATATTTTTCGTATGAGGAAAGATTATTTTACTTAGATACGTAGTACCAAAAGCGGAAAGCAGAGTTCAAGCAATTTTCTCTCTTAAAACAATTAAATCTCTCCATCAATAATTTACAAAATGACTGTAAATTTATCTTTACAGTTATGATTCAAATTTTTCGTAATTCCGTAATTATCCATAATTATGAAGTTGTTTGCAAAATAAGAGAGAGGTCCATTACAAATTTATCAACTTCCATCCACTCAAAAACTGACAAAATTGTTGAGTAGTACAGAGTGCCACTGAGAATTTAACCGCGTGCCACATGTGGAAGACGTGCCATAGGTTGCCAACCCCTGTTCTACAAAACATAAATTTCTTGACTTAAATATCCATTAAAAATTCAAAAATATAAATACATTTCTTCACGTTTTAAATCATCTTGTTTATAAAAACAAACCGCTTATGAAATGTAGAATTTTAGTACAATATGTGTGCGATAGGTAACATAATCAAAATAATAAACATTACAAGGACGTTTCCTTTTATCCACCAGCCAATAATTCTCCTTTAACGCAAAATAAGATTTTAAATCTTTCGACTTAGGTAGAAATTTCCTCTATTTTTTACAATTAAACAGGAAACAATATCTCCTCAGAAACAATCAAAATGTAATATAATTTATAATGGACAGCATTATTATGCCGATTTTCTAAGAGTTAACTCAGTTCTGCGTAACTTTTGTTTTTTACGGTATCCATCTGATCTGGCTGAACAATCGGTTGTAAAGTTATTTTGAGTCACATTTTTTATTTCATTTTAGACTTGCTGTCTGTTGAAAAAATTTTATTGGTTTTCTGTCTATTAATACAAAACCACTTGACATGGGAAATTTAAGTCTAGCTCGTATTCCAGTCCAATTTTCTATTCAAATGATAACAATAAAATAAAAAATTAATTAAATCACAATCCTGTAAGCTCATTTCTCTAGTTATAGATTTACTCATCCAGCTTTTCAAATGTCACCTTTTTTAAATTCTTTTTAATGATGAATGATATTTTTTAAAAAGTTGTTGTTTTATTCTTCTTCTTATTTTTGTTTTTGAAAGTGATATATTTTAGGAACAAAATTAATATGGAAAAAAGCCATTTATAAATTTAGGATAAAAGGATTAAACCACAATCACACACACGTAATGATTATAGAACTAACAATTACAACAACAGAAAACACGTGCTAACTGCGATATTTTTAATATCTCTGAGTAAAAGTATTTGTCTTAACGCTCATATTGCGAAAACATAAATGTCACGTGATTGCGACGTAGGATGAGTGAAGTTCATTAAATAAACATAAATTTTTATTCACTGATCACTAATTACTATTTTTTACTAAATATTATTTAAGGTATCCGACTACGTTCGGAACCGTGGTTTTGAAAAAGCGTATAAATGGATAATATTTATGATATTTAGTGTCACTTAGATTAGAAAATGTACATGAAATAGTTTTAAGAATAGTATAATAATAAAAAATTACTTAAGTACAATATTTTGACAAAAAATGAACATAGAATGACCCATTTTCAAAATATTCTCCTTTTGTGAAAAATGCTTCTATTATAATAATAGTTTGCCTGTATATAGCTCAGACCTCTGTACAGAGGCTCAACTAGAATTTTTGAAATATATAACTTAGAAGTGGGTTTATCCATGTTTTACGATAACATAGGGGAGAAATTTTAAGAAAAAAACGCCGATAATTATATTTCAAATGGTTGTAACTCAAATAATGTGAAGTTTTTAAAAATCTTAGTTGAGCCTCTGTACAGAGGTCTGAGCTATAGACAGGCAAAATAATATTACAATAGAAGCATTTTTCACAAAAGGAGAACACTTTGAAAAAAGGTTATTCTAAGAATATTTTGCCAAAATATTGCATTTAAATAATTTTTTTTTGCCAAAATGTCCTTAAAACAATTTTATACATGTATTCTAATCTAAGTGACATTAATGAAAAAAATTATTATATATATATTGAGAACATAGTCTATATATTTTTACGTATAATAATGTAAGAAGGAAAAAGCTATTTTTGCATGATTTTCAATAACTATGTTTATCAATCACATAAAATATATTACATGTAACATCATAAAATTATTTCAAAAGACTCGCTCCAAATTGTAAAAAAAAAAAAATACTTTTAATTGTTACTTATAAAACGACGTTTAATGTGTGAACCTAACCATACCATTTAATTCGGCGATTCTTAAACTGTAGTCCACGGACCCCCGGGGCTCCACAGCGCCTTTCTAGGGGGTCTGTGAAGGTCTCTCATCGAATATGTTAAGATTTTCCTTTTTACAGACTCTGAAGGACTTCGCGGAAAACTTGAAAGATGTGTCATCTTAGATTAGATCACTAAATTGTCTCCAATAAAAATATTTACTAAAACATATATTTCAATCAAGAATATTAATTCAGTTTTTTTATGGTTTATAACTGTATAGTCATTGCTAAAATGTAATATTTTCAAAAAATATATATTAGAAACACATGTGCAAATACGTAAGAACTGAATTCACAATAGCATGCCAACACGATAACATTGTATTCATCTCGATTTCCTAATCGAATTGCGTCTATATTAATTATTTGTTTGCGACTACATTATTTATTTATTTGTAACATAGAATTTTGTAGTATTTTAATGTACCTAAATAATTAGGTGCTCACTGTTTTCTTAAAAGGAAAAAAAAAGAAATGTCAAAAAGTCTGTAAAAAAACAGAGGACTGTCTTAGGATTATTGAAGAACCTTTAAATCACTCAGCAATGTGCACATTGCCCAGACATTGTTATAGTCATTTTTATATATTTTGGATCGTATTTTCTATCTACAATCTATACATTGCGTTAAACATCAACCATTTAGTAACTTTTTATAGCTTCTGAATAAAAATACACAAATATATTTAAGTTTTACTGGTGCATAAAAAATCATAAATTTTTTCGAAAGTGCAGATAATAAAATTATTTAATTATTTTTAAACTCTTAACAAACGTTTTATTTCTACTTTCGATGAATAATTAAATAAAAGTTATTCAGTAAATTTATTTATTATTTAAAGTTTCGCTGTTAATTATTTAATTAACTGTAAAATTTTCTTACCTCAAACACATTTACTCAGTGTGGGAAGTTATATTAAATAGGCGATAGCAAAAGATAAAATTGTTTTAACAATTTACTAAATGCAGCAAATTACCAGGTTACGGTAATGAGTTTCCTGGCTTGCTTCCATCATAAATAATTACACTATTCACACATGATATATGGAAATAACAGGGATGTAGGCGACAAGATAATTAAATAGACATATGAGAATTATATGTGAAATATATTTGTTATACTTCCACAAAAGAAGTGTATGTAAGTGATGAATTATCTCCACAGCATAATTTTCTGCAATACGAAAACTCTTTTCAGGTTAGTCTATTTTTTTCGTAAAAATCGTCTCCAAATGGATTTCTTTATTTAATTTACTCATTAAAAACGAATGTGTAGGATATTTCCTGATTCATATTTCCATTAGGACGTAGCGTTCAGATCGCGATTGGACATATTTCCCACTTCCTATAAAGTTACACAATTATGAAGAAATTATTCTAAAAAAGTGAGTAGGAAAATATTCTGCTAATTTTCCCCAAATATCGCATTTTCTATTCCTTTGAAATCAAATCTATATTTATAATTCAATGTTGTTAATAATTTATGTAATATAAAAACAAATATAAATCACAATGAAACTTTCAATTTAATATACATACTCTCGTTAAGGTATCCGACTACGTTCGGAAACGTGATTTTGCAAAAGCGCATAAATGGATAATATTTATGATATTTAGTGTCACTTAGATTAGAAAATGTATATGAAATTGTTTTAATAATAGTATTACAATAAAAAATTATTTAAGTACAATATTTTGACAAAAAATGAACATAGAATGACCCATTTTCAAAATTTCTCCTTTTGTGAAAAATGCTTCTATTGTAATATTATTTTGCCTGTATATAACTCAGACCTCTGTACAGAGACTCAACTATGATTTTTGAAAAATTCACATTATTTTCAGAGTTACAACCCATTGAAATAATTATCGGCGTTTTTTTCTTAAAATTTTTCCCCTTTGTTGTCGTAAAACATGGATAAACCCACTTCTAAGTTATATATTTCAAAAATTCTAGTTGAGCCTGTGTACAGAGGTCTAAGCTATATACAGGCAAAATATTATTATATAATAGAAACATTTTTCACAAAAGGAGAATATTTTGAAAATGGGTCATTCTATCTTCAGTTTTAGTCAAAATATTGTACTTAAATAGTTTTTTATTGTAATACTATTCTTAAAACAATTTTATGCATATATTCTAATCTAAGTGACACTAAATATCCTGAAAATTATCCATTTATGCGATTTTTTAAAATCACGGTTCCGAACGTAGTCGGATACCTTAATGGCTCTACTTTTATTTGGAATAATCTTTTAGATTAAAATTTAGAGGAAAACTTGACACTTTTAATCGTTTCATTTCATTTTCTGAACTCTGGGCATAGAGTTCGAATGTTTTATTTATTTTTTTTTATTTCTGCATTTGCTGGGCTTTTCCATTTTTCAAAGACCACGGATTTAAGTTGATTTTTCATTTTAATTACCTTCTTTAACTCCGTATATTTCAAAATGTGTTTAACTGGTTATAAATCCGGTGATTGAGAAGATTTTTTCAAAATTCTAAACAGTTACAATGACGCATTCATTCATTTCAATGTCGTGGCTTAGAATTATTATCTTGTTAAACACCATTTTCCGATATATGAGTTTTAGGATTATGATATTAAAACTCTTTTAAAAGATTTAAATAAATAAAAAAGCAATCCATTATACTATCAATAAACACAAAATTATCTAATTTTGATTTTAGTATGTACCCTACATTGGAATAACACCTCCACTGCCCTGTTTAACTATTCCGACTAAATTCTTAAGTTTTTAATTTTCTTTTATGAATTTTTATAATTTTTGCAATGTATTTAAAATTTATTTTCATGTCCAAACAATACGTGACTTCAATTAGATAATAGGTTTTATCAATGATATTGCTAAAGAAAACTTTGAGCTTTTTCATCCTTAGACTCATAATTTTTTTCTTTTGTGAAACGACCATATAAATCAGCTGATCTCAACACTACCCGATAATTTCTGATGAAATTGCAAAGCAAAATTGTTGATTGAAAATCGAAATTTTTATAACGCTTATAAATGGGGATTCTTTGTTGCTTTTATCAATAAATCTATCATTTTAAGTTAGCTTTACCAGATGATTACTTTTTCTTTTGTTTTCAGTTTGATTTTCCGCTTTAAAGCATTCAATCACGCAGTAAACAGTCGGATGCGATAAATTTTATAATTTAGTGACATTTCGAAGTGATTTATTACTTTTATGATGAAAAATACCTTTTTAAATGTCGTTCTTTGTTTCTTTGACTTCTTTTGTTACATTTAAGATCTAAAGTTGAATTTTTTAACGAAGTAAAGAAGCAGAAGTAAACGAAACAATATTTCAAATGGCACCAAAAGCTACCAAAAGTGGTAGGTAATATTATTGACGAATAAATTCGAAATTGTTTTGGTGTCCAATCACTTTTGTGATTCTGCTTTTCATTGTCAGCCTACAATATATTTTTAAAAACATGCACCAATGTTTTTTTCAAAACATTAATTGAGGTTTCATTCTAGATAATATGAAAGAAGTGTTGGATTTTTTTCTTTCAAAAAATTGTTACACCTTTTAAAAATTACTGAAGAATTTTATTGTTTTGAGGAATCATTATATATCTGCATACTAATACTTCGTGTTACAGTGCCTATTACTATTTATTTTTATAATATTTAATTCATTCTTAATAAATGCTTACAATTCTTTAAGCTTTTTAGCATAAGAGTACTAAAAGTCGTGAAAACGTCTGAAAATTTATAAAATTTTTTTTTAGTATTAGAAGAATTTATTAAGAATTCTTTGACCCCTATATAATGCAAGTGTTTAATGATAACTCTAGTAAAAAATAGCTATCTAAAAATTTATAGTCATATACAATTAAATGTCATAAGAGGTTATCAGTTAGTTACTTACGAATGATAGTTAGATACTTACGAATTATACAGTCGAACAATTCCACCAAACTAAAAGGTATCGCTAATTCAAAATATACAGCCAACGCTGTCATTATCATTAATAATGCATTCAAATGTCTACATTTAAGAAAATGACAGCGATGTGCAGCCACTATTGGCTGTATATCGCGTCATTTGGCAACTTCTTTTGATTTGATGAAATCAGTCGACATTATAATCAAAATACTACGATGTACAAAGTGTGACGAATTATACAGTCGAACATCCGCCAAACTAAAAGGTATCGCTAATTTAAAATATACAGCCAACGCTATCATTATCATTAATAATGCATTCAAATGTCTGTATTAAGAAATGACAGTGATGTGCAGCCACTATTGGCTGTATATCGCGTCATTTGGCAACTTCTTTTGATTCGATGAAATCGGTCGACATTGTAATCAAAATACTACGATGTACAAAGTGTGACGCAAAAAAAAACGAAACTAAGTGTGCAACTTGAAAAAAGTGGAGTTGGCAACAACTGTTTGGGTGACGTCATCCCAGGCACCTCCTGTATCCATGTTGTCATCTAATGTCAGTTTCGCCATAATCGATCAAGCCGGTTGAGAGTACTGCATCATTGAGTGAGCACGTGCAACTGCTTTCTGCAGGGAAATTGTCGAATTGACATCAAGTTTCTTGTGAAACTTAAGAAATCAGCCACGAAAACATTTCAAATATTAACCAAGGGTTATGGAGATGGAACTTTGTTTCGTGCACATGTGTTTGAATGGTATAAGAGGTTTTCAGGAAGAAGGGTTAGTGTGGAAGATGATGAATCTGCGGGGTGCCCAAGGCCAGCGATTACAGACCAAAACATAGCCAAAATTCGTGATATGAGTGGGTTCTCACTCGTATCAGTTTTCAGACTGTTAATCAACACTACTACATTGAAGTAGTTTGGACTCCAAACCGGAAGGCCTGATGTCACCAAATACCCTCCGAGTGCACACGGAGTACGTGCTTGTTAAATCAGTGGATCCGAAAGTCTTGTGGGCTGAATCACGAGTACAGAGGACTGAAGAATATTTCCCTCCCCCTTCAGCTCCATGTCTAAATTGTGGAGGTGGAGATCGGTGGTCTCGCCATCTATCGTTCCTTCGGGAATTTCACCGAGCTAAATCGTACTGTCACCTGTCTGGTGCTCAAGACCAAGGCCAATGACAGGCGTACATCCAGGCCCTTGCCACGATGAATTTCGTGGGCCTCGATATGACAAAGTCAGACAGGTGGCATTAGAAACAACAACACATTGAAATACTGCGCGAAAAACTTAGAAAAAAAAATGACCAGAATTGAGGAGTAATGGATGGCTGTTGCCCTGAGGCAATGCACCCGTTCATACGGCCCTATCCATCAAGCTGTTTCTGACCAACGAAAACATTACTGTGATGGGGCATCCTCCTTATTCACCTAATTTGGTACCATAAGAATTTTTTTATTTCCTACAGTTAAATCTTACTTAAAGGGAACCTATTTTAGCTCATTTGAAGAGCTTCAGGCAAAACGGGAGAATCTTCTGAAGGGCCTTCCAAAAGCCTCGTTCCAGAAGTGTTTCCAGGAATGGCAACACTGAATGCATAAGTGTGCGAATGCTGAAGAGAACTACTTTGAAGGTGATAATGTCAAGGAGAACTGATTCTGTAAGTACAATAATTTATTGGACGTCTCGTTAGTGTAAGTGTGTGTTTGTGAGTGTGTGCGTGTGTGTGTATGCGTGTGTGTCACACCTCGTTTGTTACCCCACTGTGTTTCGCTTCTCTTACATTTCGTTTACTTTTATAGATCAGCTACTATTAAAGAAAATAAACTTTTAAAAAAGTATTTCAAAGACTATAATGCTGAATTAGGTTTTCTTTTGTCACATGTTTAGTAAATTACTTCTAAAACGAAATAAATTTTACAGTTTTAAAACAAAAACCGACTTTTATTCTCTGTGTAATTTCAACATTATTTTTAACATTTGAACTTTACCAATCTATCATGATTTCGTGATGTGTTAATTGCACCGGTGAATATATACTACTCTGCTATATCAGAACTTAGCAGGAAAACCCATGGAAACTTTTCGGAAATAATTTAATATAAATTAGCAATGGTTAAGTTTGAACCGTGCTGCAGGCCATGCAACGGGAAAGTCGTTAATGCTTAAAGACCTCGCTGCTTTAATTGATGGGCTTGTAATATAAATCTGCCGGGAGGAAGCCGCGTTCAAGCGACAAGGAATAATTGAGAGGAAATGGAGTTGCGGGTAAGTCGGCTGGATTTTATTAAAAATTAAGATTGTTAGTGTAATGTATAACTGAATTTGAGAAAAGAAGTTTTTCCCGAAATTCTGATAAGAGTGAAGAGAATTATATGTGTTTGAAGAACACGCTATTGACTAGAATGTATTGAAGTATAATGATTGTAATTAAAATTATTTACCGTATAATCCTACGTATAATGCGCCTTTTAATTAAAAAAAATTACAAGTGATCTAATTGACTAGTTAGCGCCATATTATTAAGATTATAAAAAAGTAGATTTCTATACACATACAATAAAACCTGATTTTGTGCAGTAGATAAGAAATGCATAAAAATAAACAGAACTAAAAATATTCGAAAATATATTTCATACATACTTACAGATATCAAACAACTCTGTCAATATACTACACACAAAAAAAAATTATGCGGCGGAGAGGGGCCGCATAAAAAAAATCGCACTTAGAAAATACGTCAATTAAGTACGAAATTTATGAAAAAGTGGTTTCAAACAAAATAAATAATTAAATTATACTTGCACTTTTCGAAATGCACATAAATAATTGACTGCTACTCGTCATAATCCAAAGCGCGACTCTTTCTGTGATGAATTAGCTCAAAATCACTTTCGTCGCTTGAAGATACAATTTCAATTGATTTATTTTTTAGCACCTTAAGGTATCCGACTACGTTTGGAACCGTGATTTTGCAAAAGCGTGTAAATGGATAATATTAATGATATTTAGTGTCACTTAGATTAGAAGATACATGTATAAAATTGTCTTAAGGACATTATGACAAAAAAAAATTATTTAAATACAATATTTTGGCAAAAAATTAACTTAGAATAACCTTTTTTCCAAATATTCTCCTTTTGTAAAAAATGCTTCTACTGTATTAACATATTACTTGTATATTCAGCTCAGACCTCTGCACAGAGGCTCAACTAGCGTTTTCGAAACGCATAACTTGGAAGTCGGTTTATCCATGTCTTACGAAAACAGAAAGGAGAAATTTTAAAAAAATACGCCGATAATTATGTCAAATGGTTGTAACTCTGAAAATAATGTGAATTTTTCAAAAATCATAGTTGAGCCTCTGTACAGAGGTCTGAACTAAATACAGGCAAAATATTAATACAATAGAAGCCTTTTTTTACAAAAGGAGAACATTTGGAATAAAGGTTATTCTAAGTTCATTTTTTGCCAAAATATTGCATTTAAAAAATTTTTTTTGTCATAATGTCCTTAAAACAATTTTATACATGCATTCTAATCTAAGTGACACTAAATATCATGAAAATTATACACTTATGCGTTTTTTATAATCATGGATCCGAACGTAATCGGATACCTTAAAGTAAGAGATAATTTTTGCGACGATGGACAGTATGTTGGTCAGTTGCTTGTAAACGTCACGATAATCAAAAATGCGTGATCGAAGCTCTTAATGGAATTTCTAACCTTTTCCGGAATTGGTATCAATTCAGAGAAAATGCTTTTCCGATTTGTTAGAAAAGCTGAATTTTAGCATATATTTTATACGCTCTCAAAGAATCCGGTACTTCTTATCCGTCTTCATAATCTATCAAATTATTGATAATTTCACTCTCATTGACAGTTTCGTCTTCAATCAAGCTCGTGCTGCTAGCGAGTTGAAAGAAAGCAATGGGCTCAATTCATGATGTCACATGATAAAAACAAACGCGTGTTTTCTATTGAATTCAAAACAAACATTAAAATAATTGTACTTGTTGTTCTATTTGTAAAACTCAGATGAAATTTCAAATTTTATGTGTGGGTAAAGATGTTTAAATGTTAGGAAAAAAAATTCTTCAAAAAGATTTTTTAAAATTAAAAAAAAATTGTATTTTATGCTTATATTTTTAAATAAAATGCATTTTGTATACTATGTGCTTTTTAAGAGAAGGTTTCTGCAAAGAGCAAAACTTGGCAACACCGGAGTGCGTGAACTGATTAGCTGGAAACACAAGATAGTTTTTATCGTGTGACTACGACGTCACATGAGATTTTGAATTCATTGGCTAAAATCACGTGACTTTCACTATCATGTGATTATGACGTCACATAAATTGAGCCCATTGAGCATACATAGTAGGGAGATTGCTTATAACAAATGAACAGAGCGTCTTGAAGATAGAAACATTATACACACACATTGATAGAAAACATTATAATTGTACCAAAGCCACCTGAAATTCATGTACCGCATTAAAAAGATCGCATTAAAAAATTGCACAAAACAAATCATACAAAAATAGAATTGCATAAAAAAAGACCGCACAAAAATAGGTTCTGCTGTATATGTACATATATATATATATATATATATATATATATGAAAGAAATTTGTATGATATATCAAAAACCAGAAATAATAGATAATGAACATAACAAGAAATAACGTAATAAAACTATAAAAGCAAAACATGACGATCAAATTTATAGAAAAATACAAAAAAGGAACTATACAAAAGAACTAGCGAGTCAGAAAGCAATTTCGGACATAGGACAGAATAAGTGGGGTTAAACTAGTTTGAAGACGCCAACCTTCCCCCTTTGCAACTCGGTAGGAAAAAATAAATAAAATAAACAAAAATTCAAAGTATATAAGAAAATAAACAAAAATTCGAAGTATATAAAAACTCGCAGAAAGTATGATAAAACCACTGACTACTATTCTGAAACAAATTCTCCAAATTCTTAAAGCAGAAAAATCCCAAAACAATTACGTAAAAAATTATTTTCCAAAAAAAAAAAAAAAAAATTTCTCTACTTACAGATCTTTTTCCAAGAGAATCAAGAGTCTTGAAAATTAATGAAAAGCAATTATCCACCAAGTTAAAAAACCTGAATATACATAAACACTTCTTTTGAACTACCTTTTACATTAGCCAGCATAGATAGATACCAAGAGAGATGACAATCAAGTTTGGTAGAATTTGAATTGTTTGATTGTCAAAAATGTAAATTTGCTCGGCTCTAATTTGGTTGGTTGTCAAAAATGTGCAAGTTGTTCAAGATGTGTGTGGAAAAGATGTAAACTGTGATGAATGTTATGATAAAATCTTCACAGCAAGACCACTAACATGCTGACTTTGAAATCCTATTGTTGTATGGTGGATTTGGAATTAGAAGTAGCAAGACGATTAATATATTTGTGATGAATATAAGTTCTTAAGAAGTTAAAAGGGTATTCATGATCTAAACAACATTGAAAAATTTTGTAATATTATTGAATTTATCTATTTTGTGGGTAGTTAAGTTATCATTTCTAAATAAAAAATTCAAAATAACATTTATATATATATATATCTTTATAAATTTTATCATTGGGTAACATGAAAAGCTTTTTTTCCCTCCATATTCATTTTTTCCGTTATATCTTTAAACGCATCATCGAATTCTGTTTCATCGTTCATCACACACACACATGACTGTTATTCTCTTCCATAAAGATTGTTACATATTCTACATTTTTAAATGGCTTTTTAATAATGCCAGGTTTATTTTTATTCCATATTTTTATTATCTATTCATATACTATATCTAGACTTCAAAAGATAAGAACATTGCACCTGAATATTTCAGATTTTTCTGTAAAAAAAGGATGAGTGTTAGACGACAAATATAGCAAAAACTTTTAAAATTGCAGTTAGAAAGTATGGCTGCGCATTATACGCCAAAATATATGATAATTGTCTTCCGATTTTAAAATACATGAAATAATTTGCAACTTTTTAGGGATATGCTCTTATTTATAATATGTTTGCTATCAAATTATATATATATAAAGATAGTAATAGATCATCGTTTAATTAAAGCATTTATAAATATTGTTGGCCTTTTTAATGTTTTCCAAATAAAGGAAATGATTACTTATTAGTTCATTTTCAATTATTTTATGTCACTTTTTATCAGGGCTTCGAGCCGTAATTTTTTTCGTTGCGGTTTTCGTTCCGCCAAAAGTAATGGTTTTCGGTTCAGTTTCGAATGAGTAATTTTATTTTATGTATATTCTAATTTGTACTATACATGTAATCAAAAAAGACCATAAACAAAAATGTAATTACATTCTTGGCATGCAGTGATGATAATTATATGATTGACGTTAAATTAGAAAATATTGATAAGTTAGTTGCAGTAACAAAAAGACTGAAGTTATATCAAACCGAAATAAACTGTTATTTTTTCGGTTAAGTTCCGGTTTCCATTCCGACCACAGTAACGTTTTTTTTTTCGCAGTTTTTGGTTCTCGGTTCAGTTCTGGTTTGAAGCCCTGTTTTTATCTTTATAGTTCATTTTTCAGTTAAAGGATTTGCGTTTCGATAATTTTTGTTCTAATTTATTTAAAGGCTTTTGAAGCACTTCTTGATATATGAAGGCGAAGGTTAAAATGAAAGTCAATTTTTTTATTACTTTATTCCTTAGGTGAATATCTACAGATTTCCCAGGATTATTGGGATAAACTTTAATGGGAGGTAGGAAACATCACAATTACTCAGATTTGCATAATCAACCTATGGTTTGAAACATCATGGGAAAGTAGTATGGCAGGTATAAGAAACAAAGAGATACATCGAGATCATTCGAAATATTTATTGGTCAGAGGTATTACATATGCTGTGGTAGATGATATATGAAACTGTCACAAAAGATGTTCAAAGTTTCCACCATTGCTAGCAATGCATTCGTTACACCGTCGGACCGTGGATCAGAGAACTCGCTCATAATTACACCTGGATTTTATTGGATATCCGCACAAGATATCTTGCAACTAGATTCAGAACAGTAACGGTACTCTTTGAAGATGGTGTGGGTGCAAGTCATCAAGTTGCAAAACACAATGAACTCTACCCCAAGATCTTCTAATGGCAGCAGCAACAGATCATAGGTCAGTACTTGGATTCCTTCGAACGATATTCAACGCATTCTTTTCTACGCTGGGGGGTTCGAATCGTCACTTGGGATCCACCCTCACTATGCCTATTACCTCGTAATGATTCATATTCACACAAATGGCGACACAAATTAGTAAACATCCGACGGTATATTACTTCTCTCTGTGAGTACATTTATCAATACAATCATTCTTCTGCTCGTGCAATTCCTTTTGCCAATACGTAAATCAGATGCATATATACAAGATTGGTATTCGTAAAACGTTCCATACTCTGTGGGCAATGAAAGCTTAAATGACTGCGGTAATCCAGGTCTGTTTTCTCCAATATACGTGTGAACAACGCCATCTAGCGCCGAATGAAGACGTTTCAGACCAATAAATAAATGAATATTGAATGAATGAATATTAACGTCGTACTATTCAGCTACTCAAGGACTTTAGGATTGTTATGCAAATCTGAATTCTTGTGAAATCCCTTATCTCCCCATGAAGTTTGTCCCAATAATTCTGGAACTCTCTGTATATTCGTGCGTACTTTAATTTTCTATTAACTGGTCTAAAAGTAGGTGATAAAATAAAGAACGAATGCCGTGTTTTTCGATAGAAGATTGAAAACATGTTTCTTTTATTATTATTTAACATTAAAAATAAAAGCAAATCTCGGTAGCAGTAATTGTAAAAAAAATATGCATCTCTTTTTTATATTGCTTGCTCTGAAAACTAATTTTGAAAAATATTATTATGTTTTCAGTGTGATTCAACATCTGCTAATAATGAATACTTTCAACCCTTTAGCGTACACAAAGTTAAAATACACTTTTTTGTGATAAAGTACTTCGTAAATGTATTGTTCTCATCCTCTATAAGCAGTATTTAGTCGCATAAAAAATATCTGATAAGTAGTTTTTTTCCCTAGGTGGTGGCTAGACGTTATAGCCACTGCGCACTTAAGACATTTAATTTACTTTTCAGGACAGAAATGATGTGAATCATATTACAATAAACTTTTTATGAAAAGTTAACATTTATGCTAATAACTATTTCAATAACAATTAAATACAAAGTACTAGTGTAAAAAAAATAATAGAAAAATTATACAATATAAAATACTTACTAAAACATACATTGAAGTTGGTATCTATCCACATTTTATATTTTATTTAACTTTGTTATTTTATATAGTTTGTCGAAATTATCGCTGCCCTTCTTCGGCTGTAAGGAATTATCATTAATATACAGATGTGAAAGAATATACGCGAAATGTTTCACTGACATTTGTTGAGATATATACTCATCAAGCAAATCAGGAGAATTTGACCAGTAGTCTCTATAGCTAGGCAAGCGCTTGATTCCCATAATTATCATCAGTATCACTATTATTAGAGGCTGCTGGCAAGATCTCATGGCAATTCTTTAAATATAGCAAGAGCCTCTTGAACAGATAAGTTTTTTCTAGGCATTGTTACACAAATATACTCAAATTCTACTTTACGTTGATAATAATAATAAAAATCAATGTACAATAATCTTATAGAACGGAAATGCTAATTAAAAATATATACACATATATAAGTAAAAGGTATTCAAAGTCTTTAAGCACCTCAATAATATGCAAACGTTTTCTCCGAGCAGAAAAGCTATAATGCAAAATTTTCGAACCCAAGAATCTTGTACCACATATTGTAAACAAAGATTGTTTATATTTCCCACCCCAACATTCTCACGTGATTCTAAGAGCTCTCTCTTGAGTAGAGGAAAAGCAAAAATTTCAAGGTCATTTTTCTGTTCTATGTAGGCAGCGGATAGAGCTTCTTTCCACTTATAAAAGCTTCCCAAAAACCTAAATAAAAACTTTTTCTAATTGCACATTTGCTTAATTAATTCAGATGAGAGTAAAGTATACTTAAGACATGTCGAAATTTTATTCAAAGATCAGAAATTTTATTTATAGTGATCAAAATACAATTTGTAGATCTACACCAAGAAAAACTGTTTTTAACTACCCATCAGAGGACATGAAATGCACAAAAAGGTATCGTGCTGCCATCTGTATTGATTTTTATGCGTTTTAGCTTCAATTAACGCATGTGGATAGACTAAATATCCACCACCCGCTTGAAGAAAAAATTTTTAATATGTGGCTAGACCTATTATCCACTGTCCATGAAAGGGTTAATTTTAAAAGGAAGTTTTACTATTTTTTAATAATTTTTAAAGTTTATTCTAAAACGTATAAATTTCAAGTTCATCTAAGTAGCATTCAATAGCTTTTATGCAATAAATGTTTATTTACGTATCTGTTGCATTCAAATGACAGGGAAAGTCAAAAAGTAAAAGGACTTTTGTAATTTATCATTCCAAGGGTTTGGCAAGAACCTTGAGGTTATCCAACGCTGAATGAGGAGTAGTCGGCAATACATCTATACAACGTGACACTTGTGTTCCCTTGTAATCGTTGGGGTGTAATTAAAGGTTCAAACGGGCAAATCGATTGTCGATATGCACCAAGGAGGAAAGGAAGACAGTGATCCCTCATTGTTTGCAGATTGTGTGAAACCTGCGAAAATTATTCGACTCATGCAAGCGCAGTATGGTAACAGCTATTTACCATGAAGCAAGATCTACGAATAGATAGAGCACTTCAAACAGGAAGAACTTCTTTATGTGACAACGAAAGATCGCAATCAACGTCAACCACTAAGGGCATTGTGCAAATCGTAGAGGGTATAATGATGGAAGGAATGGTTAGTATCCAGGGCAGTTTTCCCACCTTCAGCAAACAAAAAGCGAATCACTGCACAACTCCTTCTTGGTGCAGATCGACAATCGAGCTGCCATGTTGAACGATCTGCTATACCCCAACGACTGCAAGGAAAGACAAGTGACACGTTGTATAAAAGTGTTGCCGATTACCCCTCATTCAGCTCTGGATACTAGAGCAGTTGCCAAACCTTTGAAAGGGAAATTGCAAAGGTCCCTTTACTTTTGACTTTCCCTCGATGATTAATTAGTACTTCGACACTTAATATATATATATTTTTTTGAAACAGAAAAATACAGTTTTTAATTTTGGTAATGGTTGATCAAAATCTTAAATGATATCTTCCCTCGAAGGATTTTCTCTTTTCTTGTTTTTATTGAATCAATCTGCCAAAAAAAGATTTAACTCACTTTTGTACTATTAATTTTCATGATCACTTATTACTCTCGTCGATTATTGGTAGGAGAAAAATCAACAAATAAGATATTTTTAAATAGAATTTAAAATAAGAATTTTGCAAAAAATGTTTTGTTCTTTTAATTATATTTAAATACAGTGTTTGTGTGATATCTTATTACTCCACAAATACGGACGTAAAATGTAAAAATGTTTCGACCTGGAACCAGAAATTCCATTCTATTAATATTCACGCGTGTGACGACCATATCTTTTAGAATAAGTTTTCCCATCACCAAAATTCAGTTCCTTACCAGCATGGATTGAGCCGCTTAACAAGTTTGAATTGTAAGGTCGTTTTAGTGAATGTTATACCGTGTGGTTAGCAAAAATTGGGATAAACTTCATATTAACCAAAAAAACATTTGAATTGTCTCAAAAGAATAATTTCCTATTCATGGAAAATTTTCTTACGCAAAATAGTACTTGGAGAAGAGATTACAAATTGCTATTTTGAAACTTCCAATTATTTGGCATTTGCCAAGTATGTGTCTGAGGTTCATCTTATTTTTTAACGTCCAGGTCTTATACTTCTTTATAAAATGCTTAGATTTTTCCTTAGAAATTTCAGTCATCATGTTGATGCAACTTTTTTTTAATGGAAAAAGAGTTTTGTAACTCTATTTTAGAGAAAGGCAATTTTTTGCGAATGTTTCCAAAGTTTATTTTTGAAAAAGAAAAAAGAAAAGCCACAAGGAATTTTTTTTCAAAGTATAAATCCATTAGAATTTGTTTTAGCAAAATGCTTTACATTTCATAAATGTTATACCATTTTTTTAAATATAACTTCTTCAGCTCTTTGCTTTCTTTAGAACATTAAAAAGTCTTATAATATTTTCAGCTATTTATAGTTAAGAGTACTATGAATACAAACACGTGAAATGTCTTAAAATGAAACATCTTTTCGCATGATATTCATGCTTGTTTCGATGTTCCATCTAAACCTTATTTAATTTGAATGAGCTCAAATATTCCTATTATTTATCTCAATGTTTGTACACGAATCTGTTTTCTTTTTCTAACTTCTTTGACGATTATTTTATTACTTACTGTATCAAATATGTATGCGCAAGTGATTTTTTCATACAACGACTCAATGCAAACTTAGTTAATTACTAAGAAAATTACGAAGTCACCAAAAATTGTCAACAATTCTTATTACTTTCATAATACAATTTAATTACATCCAGGTAACACTTATCTCTGTAAACATATTTTACTGCAGATTCTATGATTCAGCAGTTTACGGTATCGTAGCTTTCAGATATTTCGTAAGTATACGACACAAATATCGGATAAAAAAAGTCACGACTCACATCTAAAGTTTCACGAAGAAATATAAAAAGAGTTGTAAGGAACTATTGAAATGGAGAAAAAGTTGTTAAAGTTATGTTATGTCCCATAAACCGACCTTAGAAGTCATAAGCCTATGGTGTGATATGAATGTACCAGTATCGAAAGGTTCTTTTTGATGTTTTTATGCCCTGCATCACGTCAATACGTCTTGAGCAAATAAATTGAATAAGAGATACAATTCGGTTCATGTCTGCGAAGAAAATAAAAACTTAAATGTCATCTTCTACGCGTAACGTTGTTTTCTTTATAGTACATAAAAACTTTACTTTCTTTATTGTAAACTCTAATTAATCTAAACTCCATTAACGCTATTTATTCCAGACAATCATATAGACAATTCATAATTGATAAACATAAATAAAAAGCTCAGTTAGGAGTGCAAGGTTGTAGACACCCAGTTTTATACCATGACTAGTGGTAGCTGACAGATTGCCAAAGAAAACCGCAAAAGATCAGCCGTTTCTTCAAAATAATAAACATGTTGTGTACCTGTAGCACTGACTTCTGCTCTGTTTTTAGGTCATGAATAATAGGTACTGGTAAAGCTCTGGAGCATGCTGTTACTTCCGATAAATGCAATATTTGGATATTGACTGACAGTAGAAGTGCTATACAGTATCTAAAGAATTGGACGAAAGTTTATGATACACCTGACTAGGATATTGTAGTACTTCTCTCTGAATTTGGTCACAGCAAATCGGTATGTCTCAAGTGAATCCCTTCCTACATTGTAGTGTACGGTGACGAGACTGCAGATACACTTGCAAGAAAGGGATGTGATCTTCCGATCACAAACTTTTCAGATCTAACCCCTTTGGAAATCCACTCCCTCCATAAAAGTAAATTACTTTCCACGTGGTGCCTTCAACCAGATTGTAACTGGTATGCTTCTTGTCACCCAGGACTATCTCTATCGTGCAGTTGCCCCAGGGCTCTCCAAGCAGCCATGGCGAGGATCAGAAGTGAGCATTTGAGACCTATGAAGTTCCAGAATGGTGAAAGGAATTTTCCTCCGTGTTCCTATTACCTCCCATGTTCCTGTTCCCTAAACAAATAATTTCGTTTGAGTAAATAAACATGCAAGCAGATTTGCTTGTGTGCATGTATGCATATAAGCAAGTATACATATTTATACCCTTCCGCCAGATCATCTCATAAGCTTGCTTGCTTGGGTGTCTCCTGGACGCATTTGATGACTAAGCAGGAGAGGATTTTTGAACTACTTGTCGAAGAGGTCTTTTAGACCTGGTAAGCTTTCTTACATCAAGCGGATAAGCAACAGCAACACAATCAATGAGCACAAGTCTGGATTGTCATGTTCTTAGTTTTTCGATCTAATACAAATTATGGGAAAATGTATCGTTTTGAGTTTTCTGTTCGATCATTTATATGTTTGCATTGTCCTATTTCAAAACAAGTAGCTTTTTTGCCGTATGGAGTGTTCAGCTACGTATTTTGAATCATTTTATAGATTATTTTGTATAATCTGAATTTTTATATTCCGAATGACCTAGATTCCTAATATATCTGGATTATTGTGTCTCTCTCTCTAATATGTATATATATATATATATAGAAATAAAATAGAGTATTTTTTTTCATTTACATTTATTAAATCTTTACGCAGTGACGTCTTTAATATTTCTTGAGGTTCTGGGTCCTGTGACATACTGGAAACGAAAACACGTAGTCAGATTAGAGACATGTACTTAAAATTTAATTACACAAACATGTCGACCCGCCATCTTTTACACTCTCACCGTCTTTATCTTACCCAGAGCGTCTCTCAAAACCGATCCGTTTCTCAGCTCGCTATCTCCAACAAAACTTCGAAAGAGAGATCCATTGAGCATGTCTTTACAGAAGTCTATCTGATGTGAGGTGTTGTGACTGGGTAGCGTTTACAGTCATACAGTTAATCATTAGAAATCACTTTATTTCTAGTCTAATTAAATATTATCTAATATTAAGTAATAATATCATTATCCTAGTCTAAATCATTCCGTTGTTTGCTGGGAAGAAGAACAACTAAAGTCCCTTGCCAAAGTCTCGTCGGGAACGCGAAGCCGTTGTGCCGCTTATATTCTCCGCTTTCAGTCGTCGGGCATTGCAATCTAGAATCGGAGTACCACCGTTTACTTGTACTGAGGGCGCTAGTCCCACAATTTTTTTTATCCAGCATGATCAGGAAACGGGCACAGCGAATCGTTTCTTTTCTCCTTCCGAATCGACCCTTTTAAACTCCAAGGGTGGGTCACCTACACGCCTCTTTCCATCTCTCATTGGCGGGCCACAAATTTTGCTTGCAGCTCCTCGACGTCATTCTCACTCCACTGGTGAGGGCGAAGAATGGACCAGCTCCTTCTGATATCTCCCACGACAAAGGTTTGTCCAACATCTGGGGCCATAATTTGTCCTGGCATACTTCTCCTCCTAGAGTTGCTTCTGCGACACTCCTTGATGCCAGAAATTTCTATTCAGATTGGCTCCGCCAAGGGGGCAACAGAAAATGACTATGTTTCGTCTATTTAGAGTTCGGACAAACAGGCGCCCGTAAGGAAGTAAATAAAAGAGTACCGACTACAAAGACATTCTCCCAAACAGTTCAAATGTGTTATGTCACCGGTGTAGAGGGCGAACCACCAGTGCCTTTTATAGATTCACAATGTCCCGGGTAGTCAACCAACCCTCGGTATGTCAATCTTGACATGAATTGAGGGGTGTGAGTTCTATTAATGTTACACTGGGAACGTCAGAGAAACGTGTTTCTGGAAGCCTTTGTGCCCCTACAATCTAAGAGAATTCTTATAAACTGGTTTTTATGGTAATATGGCTCACTAAAGCCTCTATGCAAAAGTAAGCCCCACCCACGACCATAGCATAGGTTCTCAAAAACTTATATAAAAGGTTACCCGTAACAAATAAATGTGAGGGACTCACAATCTCCCAAACCTAGGCACAAATTGACTTGACCGACTACCAACTTTCATCTAAATAATGTGTTTGGTGGTAGACTTACTCCAAGAAAGGAAAATGCCATGTTTCCAGTTGATATATAGCACGAAATTCCAATTGCTTGTGTGTGTGTGTGTGTGTGTGGAAATGCTTTAAGAAAGAGAAAGGGAGAAAACATGAAAATAACTTATTTAAAAATTAAAGATTCAAAAAGAATTCCGAAATTCCTCATTTTACTCCATTAATTCGTCCAATGCAAAATAAAACTACAAAATGTAACTATTTGCGAGAAATACACAAACAGGTGTTCAAAATTAAGAGAATTTTTAGGTTTTGTCGATTATTTCTAGAACTACTGGTCAGAATAACACAAACCATATAAAGGTGAGATAGTCAAATTAAAACGAAGCAAATGAACACAAAATCATTCAGGTTCTGTCAATAGTCTAAATTCAGCCATAGCATTAGCGCGAGGAGAGTGCGAGACACAGTCAAGTTTTAATAACACTCTCCAAGGTTTACTTTTACTAGCACTGGCAGCTGCACTAAGAAAGCATTTTTTATAGATCCTACTAATTTCCAGTTTAGCAGAATGATGAAGTAAGTCTTGGGGAACAGGGAAGTCTTAAGGCATGGGCTAACAGGGCACGGGTCCAGGGCCTCGGCCATAATGGGGGGCCTCGTCTCGTTCTCAGCTTTAATAAACTCATGATTCGAATTATCTCAACAGTCAAATGTTATTTCACTCTTTACAGTCAAATGTTGTATTCTACGAAAAACTAGGAATTTCGAACGATATGTCAGTTGGCTATATGTGATTACCGTCGTTCATGTTTTGGCCTAAGCCTACCACCATTCACCACCATTACTCATTCAGTCAAAAGGTGGTAGTCGGTAGAGCCTGTTTGTGTGATTTTGAGTCATGCACATACATTTGTTTTGGGTGAAGGTTCTTATGCACGCTAGGCACGTGCATAGGGAGAGAAAAAAATGGGAAAATGGGAAAAAAGAGAAAATTTTTTAAAAATTCTAAACTAAAACTGACAATGTAAGAATTGAAGGAGGGGGTGAGTGCTCTTGAAATAGTAGGGTGCTTAACAATTTGAAACGCCTAGGGTGTCAGGGAAGTTAAAAACGGTCTGGTATCGGGTTATTGTTTGTACTGGTATTTGACAACGTATGCTACGTACTGTCTACTTTAAAGGGTCATAGGTGAAGCTTAAATTTATATAGAGAGACATCAAAAAGACTTAAGGCGTCTTTGTTTGGGAAACCTTTGGACATTATCCGGGCCTCTTTTTGCCAAGAGATCCTCCATCTCATTTCCACAAAGACCACAATGGGATGGCAACCACTGGAAAGCTACCTTTATCTGAGTTAAGGTCAGTAGCTGCTCCTGCAGCTCTGGACTCGAGAACATTCAGCCAATTTTCAGCTATATTTACTTTATTTAAATTGTCAAGAAAAGAAGCTTAATGTGGAAATTTAACAGTTAAAATTAGCTATAGAAAATATAATAATATTCGCTACAGTGAAATTTTAATAATCTGCTAATAATGACAGTTACGAGGAAATAAAAAAGAAGCAGATTTTTAACTATATCATAAAGTGAACGAATGCTTTAAATACTTAGGTTTGTTATGCATGTAATAAATACACTTTTAGATTTATAAATTTAAAGAAATTTAAGGTATTTGCTACGTTCGGGACTGTGATTTCGCAAAACGTACAAACGAATATTTTTTTTTAATACTTTGTGATACTTAGATTAGAATACAACATAAAATTGTTGTAAGAATATTATTATAATAAAATATTATTTAAATGAAATACTTTGGTAAAGAATTAATTTAGAATTACCTTTCAAAACATTTTCCTTTTATGAAAAATGCTTCTATAATAAAAAATATTTTATACTCATACATAGCTAAGACTTCTCCAGAGAGCCTAAACTAAGTTTTTTTGGAAAATTCACATTATTTTCAGAATTACTACCAATTGAAATAATTATCGGTGTTTTTTCGTTACAATTACTCCACTCTGATGTATTAAAATATGGATAAATCTCCACTTCTAAGTTATATATTTCAAAAATCCTAGTCCAGGCTCTGTATAGAGGTTTGAGCTATATATAGGCAAAATATTATTATTTAAGAAGCATTTCCCATAGTGGGAAAATGTTTAGAAAATAAATAATTTTTTGTTCATTTTTGCCAAAGTATTGCATTTAAATAATTTTTTATTGCAATAGTATTTTTAAAACAATTTATGCGTGTATTTTTATATAAGGGACATTAAATATATTATTAAAAATATATTCGTTTGTACGTTTTTGTAAAATCACGGCTCCGAACGTAGTGGATACCTAAGCAATATTTTCAAATTTAACTTGATCCATATAATTTCTTATTCCTCCAATAACTTTCTATAAGCGATAAGGTCTCAATATCCGTTTTAAAGGTACCGTGATAAAGTTATATTGCTTAAATTTACCTCATTTTTTAAAAGTATTTTCGCCTACGGGCCGTAATGTACCCCTATTTCCTGGTAGATTTTACCATAAAACACTTTACAACACTCCAAAACAAATAAATACACATACGTCCATACTGCAATTTCCGCTCGCTCCAAAGCGTAATCGAAAGTTACAGCCTCGAAGGCAGGGAAAGAATTATGACAAAACGAAAACACCTTTCGTGCACTCAAGCGATCGTCTGCTAAATACGATGGAGAGCTTAGAACAGCAAGAAGAACATTTAAAAAAGTGAAACAAAGAAAAGAGAGAGCGAAACTTAAACTTTCAAGAAGGAATTTAAAACACAATGCAACACGGAATCCGGTTAAAAAAAGGAAAAAAAAATGCCGTAAAAGAAAAAGTTCCATAAATCAAAACCTTAGCAAGCGGACTGGGAAGAAAATCTTTTGGCTTTTCAAAGCCGTGACCGTAAAGCTTAAACAGCTTCGTTCTTGAAACTTTTATTATCTCAGTAGTATAAAATCGATCCGGGTATTTTTCCAAGTTAAAAGAGGAAAGTAAAGGCAGACGATAGTAATAGAAACAGTCAATCGATTTTTTGTCAATGAGCTCGTTTTCTTTCTTGTTAACCAATGAGATTAGTCGAATTTAATTGGGGTGTAACCCGTTTCTCGTCATATGCCTCTTAAACTAAATGACAATGATTTATTAATGAGAAAAAAAATATTTCTCTTAACTTTGGAGTAATAACTATTTCTACTAAGTAAATTACTAGTATTCGGGTGTAATAATATATGATTTCGTAAATTAAGAAAGAACAAATTATTTTAACTATATTGTTTCTATCAGCAAATGACATTTTGTTCGTTTTATAGTTCTTTCTTTCTATCTTCGACAAAAGCAAAAATTACGACGTCCACCGCCAAAAGCCCTAGAGTAGCTGAATAGCGTGACGTTAATATTCACTCACTCACTCGGCAAAAACTATGCCCTTGAATTTTTATAATAGCTTATATTTTTTAATAGCTCTTCATGTGCGCTTAATATTTTTACCATTAATTTAGAATTATAAATAAGATTCTAAAAATATATGAGCTATATTATATAAAACCATGTAACAAAAAATACTAGTACTTTATAGTATAGTATATAATAATACAGCATATTATATATTATACAGCTGCATGGCTCGGCGTTGCACAGGCGTTTTCGAGTGTCTAGAACAGCGATACTCAACCTGCGGCCCACCGAGCCTTTTTAAGTGGCCCGACCATTGCTCTGAGAAATTTACTTATTAAAACATTGTATGAAAAATTTGGAGGGGAAATTCTTTGTGAAGAAATCAAATATATCAATTTTGATTTTTTTTTCTGCTGTCGGTGTCGTACGGGTATGAATTGATATCATTTTCTATTTGGAACGGTTACGGTTTGTGATAACAGACAACAGTGGAGTACTGACATTTTTATGGGTGGAACTAATTTGTAACTGTATTTCATTTCTTACAAGCGAAGAATATTCGAAGAAAATATATCGTTTCAAGACGATTGGGAGGTTGACTATTTTGCAGTGAAAAACTAGCATGGATCAGTAATTGTTTGATTTGTCACGAAAGTGCTATATTTAAAATATACCAATAAACAGGAATCATTCAATGACACTTTTCCTCGAAGATCTCTTTCAAGGGGTAAATAAATAGGCTTTTTCTTGAATAATCTTTGCAACAGCAACAAAGTGTCAGTGGTAATGTCACAGCGGTAACAAAGACATTCTATAAAGTTTGTTATGTTATTGGTTATCATATGAAACCGCTTACTGATGCAGAAACTGTATAGGAGTGTTTCTTAATTGCTTTCAATTTAGTGTTAGTGACAAAATAAAAAAATGTAAAAAATAATAATTAAAAAAGCAAAACAGGAGCTATAATATTTTTATCATTTTTCCAAATTTTAAATATCCAATGTTATCTTGGTCTTAAAGCATTTCTTCCCCATTTATCCTCATGTTGCGGCCCACGTGAAATAACTAACATATGTATGCGGCTCGCGTGAAGTAACTAAGATATGTATACGGCCCGCATGAAATAGCAGACATATGTATGCGGCCCAGCAGAAAAAAAGGTTGAGTACCCCTGGTCTATAGCTTTTCGAGAAATTTCTATGTCCATAGAAATTTCTCCTTCCCCTCTCAGTGTCAACACTTCCTGGTGTGTATGAGGCTTCTATATTAATGCCATTCAATTTTTCAAATTTCTTCCACCTCTTTGCCCCATCGGATGGGTATATTTCTCCTTTGCTTAGCCCGGCAGTTACACCATAGTATATACATATATCAGTGGTGCACACAAGGATGGGTCCCAGGGTCTGGACCCATCCTTGATCTTTTTGCCCTTGACAAAGCCCTTAATTTTTTCTCGATTCATTACAATCCTATGCATATAGTACGCAAAATTTAATGAAGTATTTGTAATTAATAATTAATTTTATTATTTAATGCTAATTATTTATTCAGTAATTAATCTTTTTACTGCTTTTTTCACCCCAAGAATTAACGATATCAAAAGAATATGATATGTTGGGTGGCGTATTGGAGCATGATACGAGAATGGTGGACTTTTGACCCCTGGACCTCCCCCCCTCCTTGAAAAGTTCCTATGTGCGTTATATATATATGTACTGAGTTGGACAGAGTAGGCCTTGGTCCTCATGGGCTGTTGCGCCACTGAGTTATATATATATATATTGTAGAGATTTAGACTGTATATATATGTTAATTTTCTCATTCGTAAATTCAGTATTGAAGACATAGATTTAGTAAATAGTTCTACTGTGTATTGTACCATACTGTCTCTGCTTAGTCAAATCTTATAATAACATTAATTTCTCGAATATATTTAATAAGTATGTTCATTGCCTGCCTATAAATAATCAACGTTTGCATTAAGAAGGTTTTTAACACAATAAAAAATAGGTAGCTCAATTTTTAAAACAATGATATTAATGATTTGCAAATTAATAATAATATTGTTTGTAATTGTAAAGATTATTCTGAATATGTAAAATGATCATCACAAGCATGTGGTAACTGGTAATTTAAATATAGTTAAAGATAATACTCTTAGAGATATAATGTCCAAAGGTACTAGTTTGTGATTAATGATCTCTAATAATAATAATGCTATTAAAATCAAGTTTCTAAAGATATTAGTAATTTCATTACAAAATTAGCTATTAAATACCAGCTCCTCCCGCCGTACCTTTTAATGAATTTAAATGCAAAGTATTAAATTTGAGCCATTGAACATTAACTATAAACTGATAATGATATAACTTTACAATAATATTAAGAACCAAATTGCAGACCTACAAAAGAACTTCTTTATTATTGTCTATTGTCGATAAAGTACCGGTAATTATGCAATTATTTGCAAATGGTTTTATACTAATGTAAGTAAACAAACATTTTCATAATAATTCTGCTTTTATAAAATCTAATTCAAGCTAAAAGAGAAATTTTAATCGGAATCCTTGCTTTTTATAAAAAATAAATTTACGTATTTTGATATTATAAATTCCCTCATATTTTCCTTAACTCTAAATTTCATAAAATTCCTAAGTTAAATCTCTAGAACTATTACGAATGGTTTTAAAACTTATATTACACTTCCGGGCAAAAAGCTACAAAATATTATTCAATCTACATTAGACCAAATTTATAATTCTATTATTGTTAAGAATAGTATGGACTTTATTAAGTATATGCAAGTTAAAAAATATGTCTATGTATACCTATGATTTTGAAGATTTATTTAATTCCATAGATATAGAAGACATGCTTAAGATTCTTAAAATAGCATATAGCAAATACTTTTTAAATAGGATATTAAAATATGATAAATATATTTCGATTATTGAATTAGTATTAAAAGAAAATTATATTTTCCATAATAACGCCTATTATCAGCAAATTAAAGGTTTACCACAAGGGGGACCACAGCTAGCAACTGTTAGTAAAAATCTACTGCATTTTTATGAAAATGAAAGTATTAGTTATGAATCTTGTTACTTTTTTAGATACATAGATGACTTAATTATATTTAGTAATATAGTAGACTTTGTTCCTAACCTTAATTATTATCCCCACTATTTAAAAAATTAGTAAAAACTAATTATAATAATGAGTCAGCTAACTTTTGGACCTACAATTAAAGCTAAGTTAAGAATAATTTTCTATTAAGTAAATATCTTGATAAAAGAGACTCATTTGATTTTAACATTATTAAAATGCCTTTGGGGTAGTAACCTACACCTATCAATATTTAGAAATATTATCTTAAATTTTATAAAAGAAACAATGATTTAGTTACTGATAAATATTTTAAAACAAAGTACTCTTAGAATTTTTGTAATACTGTTTAGAATACAATTATCCAAGTAAATTTATTTTATAAATATATTTCTATTTCTAATTAAATATATTTTTTATCTTAGTTCATTATTTTATTTAAAATTCCTTTTATTTAATTTATTTTAAAAATATTTTAAAAAAAAACAAAAAAATTTAAGCGCTTATTTTAATTGGTAAATATATCATTTAGTATGGCAATCATCCGCTTATTTTTTGTTGTATATTTCTATTTGATTTTATCTATTCTTAACTTTGTTCATTATCGTTTTTAAAACTTCCTTTATTTAGCTTAATTTAAAAAAAAATCTTAGTGGTTTGTTTAATTGCAAAATAAATATCCAGGTGGAGCCACGATTTTTCCTTCTCGAATAGTCGTTTCAATAGCATTCGTCATTTTATGTCATTTCGTGTTGGGAGCTTATTGTGGAAGGTTGAATTTTCGATTTCCAGCAATTATTTTACACGTAATTTTTTTTTTAATTTTATTATTATTCCTCTTCTTGAGACATTCATTTTTGTTCTCTTTTCTTAGCTTCATTTTAATATATTAGCAGTTTTTCTTAAACGTGTTGTATTAGGCTTAACTTTTCAACTTTTTTTTCCCTATTATGTGGAAAGTTTCTGCTGTACGGGAAGGTTGGTTTCCATAAGCATTGCAACCCTAATTTTGGCCTAATTCAGCGACAGTTTTTAGAAACCATAATAGGTTTCTAGTTAAATCCAAAGACTTTTTTGTATCTTCATTTGTTGTGTCTGGTGAATTCCAATTTCTTCCTGCTTTAGCACTGTAGGTTCTAGTAATTTTTCACTTTTATTTTATATTAATATATATATATATATATATATATATTGCATAGTATGCAACAATACAAAAGTATGTAACATATTTGTTGCCAGAACATTGTTTTTGTAAATGCTACGTAATTAAAAATTTTCAATAAGCATTACGATTCAATGATAAAAATGAGTTACATTGCAAAAAAAAAGCAGATTAAATTTTTATTTATGTCCCACTCTGCGGCAAGGCTATTGGCGTCTGACTTCGCACTTTTGAAGCACGTTTAAATGGCGAGGATGACACTAGAGATGGCACCCCTCTTCAAACTTCTACTCCACGCCATAGAAGAACTTTGAGCCTAAACACATTTAACGTGCCTTAGCTCTTCAACACGGTCAATCTTTAGTAACCTTAGGTTTAATTGTAAGCCTGCAACTCGAAAACGCCGGCCACGAGTTCGTGACCCTGACCACTAGCTACATCGCCACTAAGTAATGCAAAACAGTACTTTTTAAGGAACAGAAAAAAAATTGTACTTCTGTATCATTAAAAACACCTCCACACCATAACAGAAAAATAAATGCGATATTAATAATACATTATGTATAACTTCTTTACTCTATTATATTACACAACTTATTACTGTACAGAATAATAAAGCAAACATTTAAAATTATAAATATTTTTCATCGTAATCATTCCACGTTTTACGAAATTTAAAAGATTTCATCTTTTCCAAAACTAACAACTGCTTTGTAATTAATTCAGGAAAATAAAATTTTCCAATTTAGCTGCAAATTCTGAAAATTCTCGTATTTTAAGACTAGGGGGAAAAAAAGGTTTAAATGTCATACATAACGCGAAACACTTGAACACACTCTCCTTAAATCCACAAAATGAATAAAATTTAAATCTAGAAAAGTTATATTGAGAAAAGACGACCTATTGGCAGCTCTGAAATCAACTGTGATATTTCTTTTAGGTTTTTCAAACATAAGATTATAAGGAACATGGGTCGGCTACTCTTTTTCCGAGTTATAGCCAACACAAACATGCTTTTGACACCACAACACAGAAGTAAGTCCGTTGGCCCAACAGTAAATACAACATAAGACCTCTGTAAACAGCATCCTGGTCCCGAAAATCAATTCATCACCCAAAGATAAATAGTACGTATACAAATAACAATCTTACACCTCTAGATATCCTTCTTTTCTACTTCAATACATATGGCGAGACCATTTGGTTAAAAAACTGTCGAGGTAAAATGTCTTGCGATTGAAAAAATTCATCTTTTAGTGTCTTCTTCGTTCATAGGTAAATTCCGAATTTCCTTCAAAATAGTAAAACGGTTTGAAAATCTAGCTAACAATGTAACATAAAAGAATTGCTGCAAAATTGACGATATTTGAAAACAATCAGTGTTTATAATATCATCAACCAGTATATACCATGACAATTAAGAGCAGCATAATTTATTTATAATATTAGCTGTTCTAGTTTGTTTTTCTAATTAATGAACTTTTAAAATAAGACTCATCCTGTGACGGGTCCTATTCACCCCTTTTCCTAATCCTCTTGGGGAAAATACTTCTTTAACGACAGTTTGAGTTCAAAACCGCCTTCCATTGAGAGAATTTGATTTTATGCTAATTTGAGAGCTGTTTAAAATCTAACAATGTGAGTGTTAGAGTTAGTCGTTAGGCTGCTATTAAAGAGAGATTAGTAAAGTGACTTTGGAGTTCTTGAAAAGAAGCTTTAGACTGGAACATCCAGTTGACCCGAGTGAAACCTGAAAGGACAGTTCATAGGATCACACTCAGATAAGTGCATAATTAATTGTCTTGGGAATTTAGGATAGCAATTAAATTTTACTACACCATTGGCTTATAACTATTATTGATAGTAAATTAATAGACCAAATAATAGTTATCTTTATAACAATGGCTGTTCATTCGGTGTACCAACCTTCACTAGTGACAGCAGGGTCCGTAAGCATTCAAGACATAAAATTTTTTTAATGGGGGCTCAAGTTGAACTTAGTGTAAGGCAACACATTCACAAAAATTTAAAATACAGTGAACCCATAAAACAACCCCTATATTAAAAATTTTCTATTTTTTTTTTTTGGAAACCCTTTGAACTTTTCCCGGATTTTCCAAACAACCCTTCTATAGCGAAGTGTATTTTCTATAAACGAATTTTTTTCTGTTGTGATTCAATTTTTCTTCCTATTTTAAACTGTTTTGAACCAAGTTATTCTCTCTTTAACACTTTTTTAGGGTGGTCATAAATCTTGAACGGGTTTTTTTATTAGACCCCAATTGCCGAAAACAATAGAGTTATGGCATTTCATCCAAGAAGTAAACCTTTTCCCCTCATTGCCCAGCATAGATGTTTTATAAAAACATCTTCGATATCCGAGCCTCGGAAATGTCCCGTGCCCCGTGTTCTAGTTATAAAATAATGTATGTTTAATATTACTTGCCTTTTTAAATTAGAAAATGCCCTTTAAAAATTGCTTTCAATATAATTTTAATATAAAATTATTTTATTAGTATTTAAAATATAGTGTTTTCGACATTCTTTTTTTTTGTTTTCCCCTTTCAGTTTTTTTTTTTTTTGTGGGTAAGATACGTAAAATAAACATATATTAAGTTAAACAAGGTGTGAGTAATTACTTTTTTAATACATAGAGCTTATGAATTTAAAAATTGTTTTATGTGGTTTATAAAGCGTATTAAAAGATGCACCTCTATATAACGAATTTTCCATATAACGGACTTTTTTTCGGGATTTAGCGACTTCGTTATATAGAAGTCCGAATGCATTTTTTTAAGTGATGTCCCACACTCTCTTATGATTTTCTAAATAATTTTGAGCGAATATTGAACAAATGCGTTTTTTCCAATGATTCGCTAGAAAAAAGAATTCTGCTACAAAGAAAAAGCGAATAAATACAATGATCTGTCAAAATTGTCCATGATGTCATGTGAAGAAATATACGTCAAATCCATGCAAAACCGTACATCTTTCTTGCCCTCCGTTAAGAAAGAGACGAAGATTTATTTATTCATTGCGTAAAAAAGAATTTGCATGAAATCCACCAATTCATAATTTTTCTCCCCATTCCGTTTTGAAAAGAAAGTGAAATATTCATTCCGCATAGCGTATAAATTTCGTGTCGCGAAGATCAATGGGTTTCTGGATAGAAAGATTTAATAAAAAAGTCGGAAACGGGTGCATTTCAGTGCTATTTTTAAAAATTCCTCCAAAATTGGCTTATTAGTTTACATGCACCAAATGAAATCAGACTTTATTGAAAAATTTAATGCTCTCAGTTAGTGTTAAGAATCCCAATGCTACTAAAACTGTTTAAACTTTTTTTTTAAAAAATATATACAGTAAACTTTGAAAAATTATCTTTGAACTATTCACCATCATCACTCATAAAAGTTGGTTCCGTTGGAATATGTCTGAAATGAAAAATATCCCCTGAAAGAGAGAGTCAAAATGTGATTTGCTCCTGCTTGCTACTCTGAAAGGTCAGTAAGCAAGCAGTGTGTACCAGCTAAGGTGTGTCAGGTAGCAAGCTAAACTTGTGACGCCCCCCCCGACCCGGGGATACCATCTCTTCACCTACGCGACCTAGATTTGTAGGAGGAAATAAATGATCACTCGAGTTAGCCATAATCAACTAATTTATTATTATTCCAATATATTGATTCAAACACAACACAAGTCTTACTATAGGAATGTAACCAGGAGTTATATAACGTAATTCTAAATTCTAAGTAAATAGCGCTTGAAATCCTAACAACTTTTTTTTATAAATTTAACCTAAGTCTTTTCTCCCTTGATTTAAAGAAAACCCCGTTCCATTTCCCTTCTGTTTTAATGCTTAAAACTCGGGCGATCAGCATTAATTTTTATTTCCCCTTTCCCACTTTACTACGAATACTAAAGCCCCATTATTATCTTTAAAACGCCCCTTTTTTTTGAAGGATTACATATGAAATAACGCCATTCGGGCCCCCCAAATATTCCCCAAGAGGTTAAAAGGAAGAACGAGATAAACCCCCCGTAAAAAACTTTTAACCATTGAAAAGTGGGGGCCCTTGTTTAAATTTTTGGTAACCCAGGCGCACACAAGAATTTTTCAAGGGGGTCGAAATTCACCATTCTTTATATCATGTTCTTTTGATTTTGTCGATTTTCGGAAAACCCAGTAAAACTTTATTGAACAAATAATTAGCATTAATTCTTAATTTTACTAATAACAAATACAAATTAAATTTTACCGACCTATCTTAGAATTAGAATCAATCGAAAAAATCAAGGGGTTGGGGGTCCGGACCCCTAGGATCCCTCCCTTGTGTGCGCCACTGGGTAACACAGTTATATAGAAGCCAGGTTGGCTGGTAGAATTGATGGCTTTTAAAATTTGTTTTGCAATCCCATGTACCATTTGTGTTTGCAATCTTGTTAGTTTTTATTGAATAAGCCAGAAATAATTATAATACTTCTCTCTCAATTTAGTTTTTTGATATACTTAAAAGATCGAAAGTTCATAAAACGCCTTGTGAGTTATAAATTTTTCTGTAAACTGCTGGACAGCAATTAATATTATTATTTTGTGTGATATTATCCAATATATAAATAAAAAAACGACTCCGTCATCACGACATCTTCAAACTATTAGATTTATAGATATGAAACTTGCTATGTTTGTTTCTTTTGAGTTGAAATCCACTATAAGAACGGGATTAAGGAAATCGACTTCCTAGCGGGTTGCAGTAGGGATGGCGAATTGAGATCAATTAGTCGAAAAATAGATTTCTCAGGCCAAAAAATCGATTTTTTAAATCGATGTATATAGCCCTGAATCGATTCAGTGAATCGATATTTCATCCTAGAAAATCGAATTCGATTTTTTTCCGTTTTTCTAAAAACCATAAAAAAACGAAGAATTTAAACACTATTTATTGCAGGCAGTTGTGCACCTGAAGTACTTTACTGGCAAGAACAAAAAACTATTTATCATCACGTTCACTCAATAGCCATAATTTATATGAGTATCGTGGGATCATATGTTCCTTATGAGCGCCTTTTTTTAATTGCCGGCAACATCGCAAGTGATGAGCGGAACATTTCAAGTTTTTTTCTCTTTTAACACATTTTATGCAGTGTCGTAACATACACCCCCACAACCCCTGCATCTCGGGATGTCAAGGGTTCTAGGGAGCCCAAAGCCTGACTGCCTCCAAATACTTGCTCTTTGTAAGATCCAACTTGGGGGCAGAACCTGATATTGCAGGTGAGCGCAAATGTTCTCAGTTACGCCACTGATTTTATAGCAGTAGTAAATCTTGAATTGGTTTTAAAAAATGCCTAACTCGTCGAGAGCAATAGAATTCTAGGCATTTCATCCAAGAAGTTCAACCCTTAACCTTCATTGTCTAGTTCACTGTAGACATCTCCGATATCCTCTTTCACCCTCAGTGGAGTCTCGTGTCCTTGAACTAGTCTCCGTTCATTTATATTGTTGATCAGTCGCACTGGTAACTTCGTTCCTGTGCTCAAAAATGTCAAAACGTAAGTGCTTGAAAAATTTTAATTCTTCAGGAAGTGGTGAAAGGCGTCAAAAAACTTGTCTTGCAATTTTTCTTTCTTTTTTTTTTATAGGTAAGATAAATAAAATAAATGCATATTAATTTGCAAAAAGGGGTGAATAATTACTTTTATAAATTTATACTGGTTATAAATTTAAAAAAAAATCAATGTGGTTTATAAATAAAATTGAAATATGAACCTCATTTTTACGAATTTTCCATATAACGAACTTTTTTCCGGATTTAGCGACTTCATCACATAGAAGTCCGATTGTATTTTAGTTCTGACTTCTTTGAAGATGTTTTGAATACCTGTATCCGAAAGGATGGAGTTCAACACACAATAACTACATATTTTAATAAACATTATTTAAGTTGACAGACATTCAATGAACTAAATTCTAGGAAACTTTAATTTCGTTTGTTAACTATATTAAATTACAAATAAACTTAAAAACGTAAGGCTCAGCTCTTCGTCTTAAAACTCCTTTTAATGTAATGAGTTGAAATAAAATTCATTACTTCCTCTAACAATAAACTAAACGAAAAGCACTTCCTTTTTCAAACCAGGACGATAACTACAAAATTTTGACCTAGTTAAGAATACTTCCTTTTTTTACTAGGAGTCCACGTAAAAAACTTCCTTAGAGAAGAAAAAGATTCCTTCTTTTTCCAAGAGACTCTAGTCCTAAACAATTATTTCTCCACTTAGTTCCTGGAAGAATAAAGACGCTTAAATGGGAAATATATCTCAGAAGGAAAAATTGCCGTTCTTTTCAGCGCAGGAAAAAAGAATTAGACAAATTCCTCTTTATCTCTGCCACACACTCTTTTAATTGCTTATTTTATTTTTTCGATCCCCGTTTCTTTCACTTTGCCGAGGACTTAACAATTGCATTAGGGTTAAGCGAATGGTTTGGTTTAGAAATAATGCAGTGTCTGAAGAATTCCATTTTAAGGAAGAGTTGCTTGTATTTTTGTTCGCATCATACTCCACATTAGCTTCAGAAAAACTCTATTGAAGTATTTAAATTAATTAAATTTTGAAAAATGACTTTAAAAATATTCTAAATAATGCTCAAAAAATAGTTGCCGAACATTTTGTTAAATTACTTATAAATTATTAATGAGAGTTTTCTTAAAAGCTTAAAAAGATTTAATTTTGACTGAAAAATGTATTCTAATTTTATTCGGATTATTTTTGCATGTATCAAACTAATTCTTAATGACAACTCAAAATTATGTTAATTATGCGCGTTTAACTATTTCAAGACCAAGACTTGATTCTGTTTGGTATAAAATATTTTAAAAACTGCATTTGCGTTAAATTTATTATTATTAACACCCTTTTATAAGCTTCACTTGTATGTAACGGAATCTTTGAACTCAATTTTTACCCACTTTAAAAGGTCAGATTAATTTGAAACTTTGCTCACTTGTCCAGGACCGATGACAACATAATCTATATAAATAAAAATGTAATGTGTATTTGTTCAAAGCCGCTAATCTCCGAAAGTACTTGACCATTTCCTCTGAAATTTTGACATAACGTCGCAATTGAATCCGGACGGGTTCTTATGCACTTATTATTTCGTATTTCTTTCTAAATTTTTTAAAATTTTATTTTAAAATTATTTTTCGGTGTTATGACGTCATATGATGTCATGATTCTCTCTGGGTGCGAAAATCTATACTTTACACTCAATTTATTCGTGATTAATATATAATTTTACTATAATTATGTTTGTTGATTGTCATATTTATACATTTTTCGTTCTTTAATATGTAATTAGGATTATTTTTCTAATAAATAAATTTTTCTAAAATTATTCTTTTAACAATTCAAATTTTGTTTTGTAGGTTTGGCAACAATTGGATAGCATTATCGCGGGATGTTTACGATTTTGCTTTTATTATACATCGTGTAAATGTAATTTTAAACTAAATTTATTTCTCTTCATTAAGCGACGATGAAGATTATATTTGACCTATTTATACTACACTCTCCACTTGTTTTTCTGCCAAATAGTTACAGTTTTGATGTTAGCTAAGGTGACCAGTTTTTACTATGAAAAGAAGGACGCTCGCTCGCGAAAATTTTAAGTAAAAGTCACAACGTATATATATGCAACATTTTATTAACTCAAACAAAAGTACGCTATTTACTCTCGCGCATTCTTTTTAATTATTTACTTAAACGAGTATTTCCCCATTGAATATTTTTTTGTTGTCAATATATCATTTTCTATTTATTACATCGAAAATTTCGGAGGAAAAAATATCCTTCTTACTGAATTTTACGTTAAGTACTGCAGCTAAAATTCAACATTCAATCTTGATTTCTTCCTTGCCCAAAAATGCTGCTGCTTTAGTTCCAGGACAGCACAACGAAAACTCAACAAGAATAAATAAATTATCATACGGAAAGTGTTCATTTTTGAAATGATTGTTTCCCTTCCATTTTTTAACAATTTAGCATGCGATTTTATATTTTCCAATTTATTAGAATTTAAATATACTTTTAAAATTTCAATTTTTCAAATAGACTATTGCCATCGATTTTATATCGGGATTTCTTTTCGATTAAAACCAACAATTTTCATATCTTCCCATCATTCTATGAAGTCAAAAACCATCTAAAATTTTCCGTGATATTTGCTAAAACCATCTTCAATCTTAAATTTCTCTTTTGCCCAAAAATGCTGCTGATAGTCCAGGACAACAACAAAGACTCAACAAGAATAATTAAATAAATACAAAAGGGTTTCCTTTAAGGTAGCTTCCTTCTTTTTAATTCTAGCATGTGACTTTATATCGTTACCTTTATTGAATTTAATTATCCATTTAGGTTTACTAATCTTTCAAAGACAATTCAGGTTTTAATATGGATTCTTGATTAACCTTAACATAATTTTCCATTTTTTCCAATCATTGTTAACACCATTTTGAAGACCATCCTATGAATGTTTGGCTTCATATTAAACTGGTTTGGCCATCCAATTGACATTGTCACCTTTATCAAAACAGCGGCTCCTGATTTCCAACGCGAGTAGCGTACGATTGAAATCTTCCCCTTATCTTTTCTCCATTAATTAAATTAAATTATATTATAATTTTTAGGTTTATTTTTGGCTTTAAACGTTTTTCTTGTAACCATTTCCTAATACCTGAAATCAAAAGACGTAGCCAAATGCCGCAATATGCATTCAATGTTTGAACTTTGTATTTTCTCATACTTTTCCCACTTGGCGACATTTTAATTTAGTGAAATTAATGAAGGGATTTTTAATAAGAATTTTTTTCCTCTCTGTTTTAGACAATTTTTAAATTTTATTTGATACTTACATATTATCACGAACGTTTTATATAACTTATCATCCCACTTTTTTTATATAACTTAGCAATCCCACTTTCGCACATATTGTATGCGCTGAATCGGCATTCATGTTCTTCGTCTTATACAATGTCACCAATAGGTTGCGATAATACGTAAGTACCTTTCGTTTGATGTTATTATTTGAATACAAATGGCAAAATTAAAAAGTTTCTTTATATTTTTTGAGTCATCAAAATATTCAACCTTATTTTGTTTTATTGCTTTTTAAGTTTATGTTATAACTTTCTTAAACAGATTCCATTAGTAATTTTAACGAAATACAAATTTCTTAAGTTATTATGGTTTGCTTTTGTCAGGGACATATCTGTCACTGTATCAGCCAGTATTAATGATGCAGGGCCCCAACAAGTGTTACTACTGTCCCACTAACATGGTGCTCCTATTTGAAAAAGGGCCCCAAAGGAATTTGGATACAAGGCCCACTCAGAGCTGTTTTGCAATTTCATATGTTTTTGTTTTAAACAAGTGCAGTCAATCGGCTTCAGTACATAAAATTGCTTTGCAGAAAATTTGAATTTAGGTCTCATACGACCATGCAAAAGAGTTAAGTGGGGGAATTCCACTTAAAATTTGGGAATAGCATCAGCGAACAAAAAAAAAGGGTAGATGGCTAAAAAATTTTTCGGGGAAGCAGGTGGTCTTGGCCCCGTAATTTTTTTTTCAAATTATGTTTTTCAATGATATAAATAGTTCATTTCTTTTTTGTCTTAACGATAGTACTTTTTTTCTTTTTTGAATTTTTTTTTGTTTCGGGATATTTTTTTTTGGATAAATTTTATAATAAAAAAATTAATTTTAAATTTTTGATAAATTAAAAGATCTTTTTTTGGTGTGTCTAAAAATCTCCCCAAAAAGAGTACATCCTTTAAAAAATCCTCCCCCCTTTTTTAATTTTCCCCCTTTTTAAACCCTAAATTAAATTAATAAAAATTTTTTAATTTTTTTGTACTTATGTTTTTTTTTTTTCTTTAGTTGATTTTTTACCAAAAAAAAAAAAGGGAATCCCAAAATGTAATATGCATTCAATAAGGAAAAAACCATGCTATCCTTTTAAAAATTATTTTTTTTTTTTTGCTCTTGATTGTAAATTTTTCCCCACTAAGTTGTTGAAATTTCAAAAAGTTGGGGAAATAACATAGAAAAAGGGATCTATTTTGTGGGTTTTCAAAATATTTTTGGGGGTTACCAAAAACAATTGGGAAAAGGGTTAAATTTTCTGATGTATATTTTTGTTTTGTTTTTTTTTTTACATATTATCAAAACCATTTTTGGGCCCAACATTATATGAAAAACACATGGTTCCCAATTCCCCGTGTTTGATACATTCAAAATAGGGTATTAATTTGTAAAAATTCCTTTTTTTTGGAAACCCTTTTTTTTTGTTGTTTTTATCAAAATGTTGAATTTTAAATTTTTTTTTATAGCTTTTTAAACTTGGGTATTTATGGCTAGCTGTACCGTACGCTTTCCCCGTGGCTCAGTCGGTTAAAAAGAAAGAAAAAAAAAAACAACATTTCAATATTTTCCCCCTTCACTTCAGGTATGTTTTTTTATTTTAAAAAAAATATTGTAAATAACAAAAAAAACCTTTCTCAACAGATTTCTTTTTAAAATTTTTGTTAACGGGATACCCCAAAGTTTTTATGGTTTTTTGTCCATTTTTGGAATCTAAAATTATTGACATTGTTCCATAGGAAATTAAAAATTTTAAAAAAATAAAATATAAAACCTTTTTGAAAGGAAAGGGTTAATTTGTTTTTATATGGGGGGAACATTTTGTGTTGTTTCCCATTCAAATTTTGCAATAAAATTTTGTCTTTTTGTCCCTACTTGGGAACAGAAATTCCCAAACCTTCAGCATTTCCCGGAACCATGAAACCCTATAACCATAAATTTTTTGTAAACCCCACAAATAGGTTTGATCATTTTATATGGCGGATCAAACGGCTATATTTACGTCTTTATTTATGTTTTCATACCCGTGAAAATAAACTTCATGAAAATGTATAACAAACTGACGATCAACAGACTGAAGTGTTTTGCCACCAATTTACTATGATTACAATAGCTGACTTTCAAATTTCAATGGTAAAACGAAAAAAAAAGCTTTTAAAAACCCCTTTTAAAATTTGGAAAATTTTTTAAAAAATGGCAACTAAAAATTTTTATTTATTATTGTTTTTTTTTTTTGTGGGGAACCAAAACGGGGGTCGTCAAATGGGTGGTCCGCGAGAAAATTTTCGGGCTCCCCGAAAAAAGTGGGAAAATATTTACTCATCACGTTAAAAATTTTTTTTAAGATCATTGAAAATAATTCAACATTTATTACAATTCATGAAAAGTTATAGAAACGCTACTTCATAAAAAATAACGCCATTTCAAAGGGAAAGTATAATGCTAAAAATTTGAAAAATACTTAAAACCCCTTTTTTTTAAATTTTTTGTCCTCCCGAGTTTTTGTTTTTTTTTTATGGTTTTTAAAAAAAAGCTTTAAAAATGTGGTTACAATTAATAGCTTCGTTTTATTAACTAGGTACATTTTATGGAACCCTTTGATCACAATTGTTTTTTTTATAAAAAGTATTTTTAAACCCCTTTAAAAAAACTTATTGGGGGTCCCCGGGGATTTAAATTATAATTTTCTTGGTCCTTGGAAAAGTTTTTACGACCGCTGCAATAAAGCGTTGTGACCTTACTGTATCTTTATCTCGTTAGGGTTATCTTACCACCCGTGCTTTCGTATGTAATTATGGCTCCTCCGGATGTTCTCTAACCCCCAACCCCCAAGCTTGTAAAACCCTTTGGAAAATCCCATATATACCGCAAAAAATTTAAAAGGGTTTTTCTACCTTTCTAACTCTAATTCCCGTATAATTGTTTCAATGGAATACCAATTATTCTCATTCAACATATAAATTTTGGAAATCGCTGTTTTACACACAGTACATAATCGTTTGCTTATAAAATCCACTTTTCCACTCACTTAAATTATTGTTTCCTTCAACTGAATTTAGCGAGAACATTAAGTTTTCTTCCAAGGTAATGTTTGGATTTATAGCTGTTTGCTCTTTTCAAGTAGCATTAAAATTATAGTTATTCATTTATTTTTATTTTTATAATATAAATAAATCATCGAGAGCCATTGGAATATATTAGTATGCTTTAACCAATGTGTTAGTCTATAAGTTATTAGAATTAAATTATATATATATATATATATATGTATGATATTCAGATAGTTCACATTTATGAAATTTTTAATGTGTAATGGGGTTGTTTATCAATATCATTAATACTCTGCTTTATTACATATTTCGTGTATGTGTGACTTCCTTTAATGTAATCTGATTATACATTTTGAAGTAACTCTAGATTTACTATTAATGAACGTAATTTTGAACCAATCAGATTGAGAATCGAAGTTCTAATGTACAATCACAAAAATTTCCTATGGTGAAAGGCAAAATGTCATTCAAATATAAGTTTCATTTTTGTTGTGATTTCTTTTTGATTCTGTGTCTTAAAAAAATATATCAAATTACTCTCAGTTAAGATTATTTACTTGACAATAACGATTTGTCAAATTAGGTAATCAGGAAGTATTTTTTCCCTTTCTCATTAAAATTTTTTCCTTTATATATTTCTTATCCTATAATTCTTGCCCTATCCTTATTTTCTCTTTATAGTATAATTATAATTTTCAAAGATGGATATCATGTAATATATTTTGATTTTACTTATGAAGCGGTATCATCTACATAAGCCTACAACAACCTCCAGACTGAAGAGATCGTTTTGGTCTAGTGGTATGTTACGTGCTTACGGAAGGTCACGGGTTTTGTCTTCCGGATAAATGCGCCTCTTCACTTAGCTATCGATCAAAATTCATATAACAAGGAGATTATCTAGGTCAATGTCTTAGAACCTACTTTCTTAATTTTTTTCTTTTTTTATATGAAACTATTTTTTTCTACAACTACTTAAACCGTAAGAGAATTATAATTCCTTATAAATTATAATATTTTTTTCTGAACCAGCTCAATACATTTTTAAATATACTTGGTCGAGTCTTAGAACCTACTTTCTTGATTTTTTTTATGAAACTATTTTTTCTACAACTACTTAAACCGTAAGAGAATTATAATTCCTTATCGTTTATATTTTTTTCTGAACCAGCTCAATACATTTTCAAATCTACTAGGTCGAAGAAAGAAAAATATTATCAGCAAAATCCAAAATATTTCTCTCAAAAAGTTGATTTATGTAAATCCATCTTTTTCTCACATCTCTCTTTCCCTTAAATCTCAAAATATAAGAATAATAAAAATATATATTTCTGGCATTTTCAGAAAACTATTCCTAGATAAATCAAAACTCAACATGTTCGGTTGCTAGAATATCTGACGCTTTCAAAAATATGCATTTAATTTGAAAGTAAAGCACCCCCTTTTTCTTATGCTAATAAGACTCCATTTCAAGATATATAAAGAACATAGAAGAATATTTCCATTAAAAAAATGACTAGAAAGTTCTGGAAGGAACACTGCTGATATTATTTTGCACGTGACTTTTTTACTAAAAAAAAAGGTGTTTTTTTTAAAAAAAAAAGAACTTTTTACATTTTTTACTTAGAGGTTTCTTTTAAATGGAGATGTTTGTTGTGGAGAGCACTTAAGCCTTGCAAAATGTTTGAAGCACGTTGGGGAAGGTGAAAAACTAAGGGGAGGAGACACTCGAAGTTTGGCGTCGAGTTTTTCGAAAGCTTGATCAATAAGGTTGAGATCAATTCTTAGGGAGTAGTCTATCGTTGCTGTAATTTCTCTCTAGTGATTTGAAAAGAAATATGTTCCTTTTAGGGGAAAAATGGCGAATATTATCCTTATATATTAATGAATGTAAAATTTCTCTTATATAAGTTGATGGGGCTGAAATTTCAAGCCTTAAGATTTTTTAAAGTTGTGTTTTGTTAGAATTTGAAAGCTAAATTTGATTAATTTTAACGTATCCGACTACGTTCGAAACCGTGATTTTAAAACAGCGCATAAATGGATAATTTTCATGATATTTAGTGTCACTTAGATTAGAATACATGTATAAAACTGTTTTAAGGACATTTTGACAATTGAGTTGAGTTGAGTTTGGTGTTTTATGGCGCAAGAGCCAGTTTTGGCTATATTGCTCCAAACATTCATAGGTCTGTGGTCTGGACGGGAAAAGAAAAAAAGAAATTGGATGACAAGATGGAGGGTTGAAAATAAAGAAGGATCACTGGGGTACCCCGGGGTCGTGACACCCGTGTTTACCAGGAGAGATTTTGACAAAAAAAATTATTTAAATACAATATTTTGGCAAAAAATTAACTTCGAATAACCTTTTTCGAAACGTTATCCTTTTATTAAAAATGCTTCTAAAATAATAATATTTTGTGTGTGTGTGTGTTTTATATAAAGTAAAGACTTCTCCAGAGATTCTGAAGTATTTTTTTTTGAAAAATTCACATTATTTTCAGAGTTACAACCAATTGAAATAATTATCGGCGTTTTTTTCTTAAAATTTCTCCTGTTGTCGTAAAACATGGATAAACCCTCTTCTAAGTTATATATTTCAAAAATTCTAGTTGAGCCTCTGTCAGAAGTCTAGGGTATATACAGGCAAAATAATATTATAATGAACTTTTTCCAAAGGAGAATATTTTGAAAATGAATCATTCTATGTTCATTTTTTGTAAAATATTGTACTTAAATAATTTGTTATTGTTTAATATTCTTAAAACAATTTTATATACATTTTTTTAATCTAAGTGAAAACTAATATCCAAAAATTATCCATCTATACGCTTTTGCAAAATCACGGTTCCGAACATAGTCGGATACCTTAATAGTTAAGATCTCATTAAATTAAAAGAACTAAACTTCAAATGAACATAAAATATTACTTATTTTGTAGTTAATTTTTTATGAAAATCTAATTTTCCTAGACTTTTATAAGCTTTCACTTTCGTGTTTTTAAGTAACTGTTAAAGTTTATCTATTGATTTCCGTAAATTAAATTAACTGGGCCCCAAAAACCGTACGGGCTATAAAAGGAAAATAGGGTTTGTGCAAACGGACTCTGATATTTTTTTTTCTTTCTATCTTTGATTTGCTCGTATTTTTAATACTTATAGTGAGATTATTATTGCTAGTATGTTTTAGGAGAGGCAATTTGTCCATGGTACTGATATACTTCTCATCCGGGGTTTTCTTTAAGGTGAAGGCGGGAATTTTTCATTGAAGACAGGAATTAAAATTCTTGAAAGTATTCGATAAATGACAGGAGTTGGCAAGGCAATGTGTAATTTGTTGTTTGAAAAGAAATGAAAATGGAAAGATAATCCAAAGAAGACGATATTATCTCTGTCTCCATTGCAATGCAAGACCGAGTATTATATCATGCTTCAAATTTTTTGTGTTATGTAACACCACTTCCAACCGTTTGAAAAGAGGGAACTGAAATTTCGTGAAAGTATGTTAGAATTTTTTTAAAATATATTAAACATTCTTCATAGCATACAGTGCGTAATTATAAAAACCAAACATTTAGGGTTTTATGAGTTCTACAATGGTAAAATAAAAAAATAGTGTGAAACTTTGAAATTGAAAATTACAATAAAGCTCTTCCATTTTCCCATTCTGTCAAGTATTGCCCTTAGTTATATGCAATAAAAAAATGTGCCCTTTTTTTAAACATTTTGAGCAAAAAAAATGGTTAAAGGTTTAATGAATGTAAAATTTCTTTTGGGTAAGTTATGATGGCTGAAATTTCATACCTTAAGATCTTTTAAAGACCCGTTTTGTTCCAATTTTGAAAGCTAAATTTCATTCATTGTTAATCGTTAAGATCCCATTAAATCAAAAGAATTAATCTTAAAATGATACTTATTTTATAGTTAATTTTTATTATGAAAATCTAATTTACTAGTCTTTTACAAGCTTTCATTTTAGCGTTCTTATACTACTGTTAAAATTTACTTATTTATTTCTGCAGTAAGAACTAAATAAAGTAACTGAACTTGTTTTGTTGATCATAAACATACAAACTGTCGCAAGATTTTTATTTAAACGGAACTTGGAAAAAATTTTTTCTGTCTGTAAACAACTCATTACTAAAAGTGAATAGGATTTACAGAAGTGTTTCATCTCATCAGTTTGTTTCAAAGGATATATTGATTAAAGGTAATAGGGTTTTGCAACGTTTGGAACAAATTTGTAATCAGCAAATCGAGTTTGTTACCTAGGAAACCAATTTCACACACGCCTGTCCTTGATAGTCTGATTATATTTTTAAATTCTTTCGTTAAATGAGTATTTTTCGAACGTTTAAGGAGCACAATTGTATAAATTTTGCTTAATCGACGTAATAGTTTTGATTCCTCTCTTGATGAACTCGAATTCTTAACTATCGAATTTAAATGACTGTTTCGCAAAAAATTACTTAAGAATAAAGAGCGTTCTATTTTTTATACTGGTTTTACATGTAGAAAATGGATAGTTACATTGCTTACTACTTAATAAATAAATATATTTTTTGTTAATATTATTATTTTCTTTACCAATATGTAATTTTTCATTTCCAATTTAAAAGATATTGAATTCATAAAATGGTGGAATATTTTTCGGTATTTGTAAATTTCCGTTCATAGGTTCTGAATCTTGCTATTTTTGCATTTGATAGTTAAAGAAAAATATATAGTAAAATTTCTGTAATTCGTGAAAATGCAACAAACCAGTTATTAAATAAGCAAACATTAAAACAGAAATTAAGTAAACATTTAAAAAAAAGATCCATTTTTTTTCGTTCTTTTTCCCTTTCACTTTTGGACACAAACAAAAACTGTTACCCGACAAAATCATATTTATTTTTTTAAACATCATTATTATCAAAAAAAAAAAATATATATGACGTCACTGTTTGGCTTACTTCAACTGCGGGGGGAATTCAAGCGTGCAACACCGTAAACTATAGTTTTAACCTATTTATAATTTTTGTTATTTTCTTATTCGTTTTGAAAATACAAAATTTAAAAAATGAACCAAGAAAGATGGATTGAAATGAAATTTGATACAAATTTCTGTCGATGAATTTCATATGGAATATTCATTGTGTATGGAAGCCCATGGAAACATAGTTTTCCCCCCTACCCCGGGGGGACATTAACCGTTTCATTTTAAAACATGGTTAGCAATATCGTGGGGGTGCCCCCCCCCTCAGGCAATCCTTTGGGGGAAAAGGTATCACTTGGGGTGAGATGGTAATACAAAGTCGTTTTTTTAGGTTTAAAGAATGCTAGACACGTGCTTGGGGTCAAAAATTTTGGGAGGCGAAAAAACTTTTTGGAGGGCGAAAAAAGGAGAAAAAAATGGAAAGTTACAACGAACCTACCACCGGTACGAAGTTTTCAATGCAAGATTCTAGAGATTCATGTATCTTTATGAAAAGGAGAAAGAAGATATCACAAAATAGGCGAAATATTTGACCTAAGCTATCCCAAAGGCGTTGAGGAAGAACAGATTGTGCAAGAGCGTTAAATTTTCAAAATGTAAATGAAGTTTGAAAAATTAACAAAATGAATATCTTCCTACTTCAAAAAAACACGTTGGAAAGTACCTTCCCAAAAAAAAGTCCCCTGAGAATTTGCTTGACTCTTCATGTGACAAATTGTCAAAAAGAAGCTTTCCTTTTAAGGAAAAAACTGAAATGATATCTATTTTCGTGTTTTTAACCTTTCATCTTGGAAATTTACCCCGGCCTTTGAGGGAGGGGGACGTTGTTTTTTATATTTTTGATTGTTTTGTTTTAATAATTTTATTTTAATTTTTATTTTAAAAAACTTCAAATAAAAATATACACAAAAATGAATATAAAATGATTTAACAAAAGGGAAAGAAAAATGTTTTTCCCAAAAAAAAGTAGCCCAAACCCAAAAAATATTCCGCAGTAAAAAAAAGGGAAAATAATTTAGTTTTTGGGGGGACCGTATTTGATCCACGGACTGGGGTTAAAACCCACTGTATTACGTAAGATGAAAAGTTTGACAATTTGATGTTTCTATCTCCAAAAAAATTGAAATTATACAATGAATTCATTAACGGCAATTATATATATTTAAACACCCATGCCTTCTCAGGATTCGAAACCAAAAATTATAGTACACGTTGGCCACTAACCACAAAACCGGATGGGGGGTGAGGCCTTCCTTTGCCTGATGAAACAACCCCCCTTCTGGTTCATTTTCAGTTTTGGTTCAAATGTTCAATTGGGGGTTTTCCCTTAAATTTTATTTTTTCGGTGTCGGGTTCTCAAACAAGTTTCCCTTTTCCCAATCCAACCGACACAGAGCATGCCCGATAAAACTGTTTTTTGGGATGGAAAACAGGGGTTCTTTCCTTTTTTTAAAGGGTTTTATTCGCTAAAAATTACTCAAAAATACCATTTTTCAGTTATTCATACTGTGACGTCTTGTTGGGGGGAACCTCACCCCATTCATTCTTTTCAAAAAAGGTGTTGACGAGTGCCCTGGCCACGGGTCTTTTTTTTATTTTTGACCCAAAACCTTTACCCGGGCTGGAGATTAAATGGTAAAGAGCCCCCCCCATTGAAAATGACGAAGCCTGTCTGAAAAAACAAGGTCCCAGGCAAGTGTTGGAGAAGGTTCGGGGAACCCAAATTTTTACAATGAAAACCCCGGTGTTTCCAAAAATGACTGGCCCTTAGTTTCCCGACGGACCAGGAATGTATTTGTGTTTTCAGCACAAAAGTACAAGAATTGGGCCCGGGGGCGAGGGCGGACTTTTTTTGGCCCCAATGAGGAAAGACGAGGGGCCTGGTGTTTAAAAAAAGGGGTTTTTTTGGAGACGAGAGATAGACCCCGGATGGAGAAAACTGGGAGAAACCCGAAAAAAAAAAGGGGTTGGCAGTGCTTTCGGGAAAAAGGGGTTTAACTCCCGTGAGATAGACGGACTGCACCGGCGGAATTTTGACTTTATAACTATAGTAATATGTGTAGTATGTATATGTGACTATAGAAACCTATGAACAAAAAAATTTCCCTTTTAAATTTTTAAAATTTAAACTTGATATTTTTTTTTTGTTTGTTATTCTCCCACGTTACACACTTGCTGCAAAAGTGTTTCTGGGGTTTTACGCTTTATGTGCCAAGCTTCACAAAATGTTCGTGGATATTTTTAACATTATTCTTCGTTTGTGTGTTTTAATCTGATCTCTTCACCTGTGGTGGAGAAACTAACTGAGTGTTCTTGAACTTTAGTGTTGAAACCACAGCTTTAGGCCCCGCAAAATATACCTCAAAAAAAATTAAAACAAAAAGGGGGAAAAAACCGTTGCAGGATAGCCCCCCATGAGCCA
>BMAV01000740.1:0-33512 GCA_019973955.1 Trichonephila inaurata madagascariensis
ACAATTTATATAAAATTTTTAAAAGGCGAAACTTGACTTTCAGGGGTAGAGGGTCCTAACATTCAAAGTTACCCCACTAATAATTAGATAGAAAACATTACAGGGGCCCCAAAAGCCATTTAAATTCATCACCGCATAAAAAAAATATCGCACATAAAAAATAGAACAAAAAAAAGGTTCGACTGTATATAAAAGAAAATCGCTCATCGTGTTCCTGTAGAACGTTGGACTTCTAATCCAAAAAGATCGGGGTTTTTCAAATTTCCCACCTGGGAGGGCCCAAATTTTCCCGGAAAATGTGATTTCCTTTACTATACTATTTCATTGGAATAATTAAATTTAATTCATAAATAAATAAATGGTAACAAACAGAAACAAGATTCCAACACCCTATGTTCCCTCACGGGGCTCACCTTCTTTAGGTGGGTACGGGTGTCACAATCCCGAGGTACCCTAGTTATCTTTTCCTTTTCCCAAGGGGTTCACTATCTTTGGTAAACACGGGTGTCACGACCCCGGGGTACCCCAGTGATCCTTCTCTATTTTCGACCCTCCATCTTGTCATCCAATTTCTTCTTTTCTTCTTTTCCCGTCCAGACCACAGATCTATGAATGTTTGGCGCAGTATAGCCAAAACTGGCTTTTGCGCCATAAAACACCAAACTCAACTCAACCCTCTATGTAGAAAGGAAAATGGAAAAGTGCAAGGAAATTCGCTTTCTATTTTGTCACTTAATATTGTGATCCTGTCTTATATATTGTAACGTCGTCAGTAGTTAGCAAACAAGAAAATTCGTCACAGCCTCATTTTAAAATTAAAACAGTATTTAATAGCTTCATATGTTACTAAAAAGTCCAATAAATATGCCAAGCCGGGCGGACCGTCTATTTCACGGGAGTTTAATCCTTATTCCGAAAGGCACTCGCTAATCCCTTTCTTTTCCGGGCTCCTCTCCAGTTTTTCCATCCAGGGCTCTACATCAAGTTTTCCATTCAGGGCTCGATCTCCGTCTCACTTCAGGACTCTATCTCCCTGTTTCCATCCAGGGCTCCGTCTGTCTCACTCCAGGGCTCTCTCCAAGTTTTTTTCCTCTCCGTCCCTCTCTCCTCAAAATTAACCCCTTTTAGACACCAGGGAGGGTCCACAACACGCCCCTCGTCTTCCTCATCGGCAGGCCAAAAAAAAAGGTCTGCCCTAGTCCTCGGGCCACATTCGTCTCCCATTTGTGTGGCAAACACAAACACATTCCTCGTCTGTCTGGAATCTAAGGGCGCCATAATTCTCATCCAACCCGAAACTCCCCTTCATCCACCACCTGGGCCTTAAAACCCCATTCTCTCGGCACCGACTTTCATACAGGCTTCGCCTATACGTCAACCTATTGTCCCGGCACTCTTTGGTTTGTAAATTCCCGACTCGATGTCTGCGTTTGTGCGAGGCCAGACAATGACCCCATAGCCACGTGCTCTTGTCAACTAACGTCTGTTTGGGGCCATAAAACTTCACATGAATAGATGGGTGAGGTTCACCCCAATCGAAGACGTCACAATATATACAAATTTATATTAATAGTAATTATTTGGTAAAATGTAATTAAAATAAAATTTTTCTTTGTTAACGTAAATAGAGATTGACTAAAAAAATTTTTATTACTGATTTCTACACAAAAAATGTCAAGAATAATAAATTTTTTTTTTTGAATTTCAGTCAAACATCGATTTAGAAACGTAAGGATGATAGAAGGCTTCATACTACACTTTCATTCAATTAACTCACTCGAATGTGACTGACAGTTTTATTTTATTTCATAATAACATTAAGATAATCAAAACGACTTTGATAAATAACGAAATATTTCCGCCTCTTTTCTCGAACAAGATATCCAATCCTATCGCAGCACAGAAGTCTTATCGGTAAACCAGAATTTTGATTCTGTGTGATAAGTTCAGCTAACCAAACAGTCCGGATTGCATGTTGACAGCGTGATACACGCAGCTATGGCTTCAGAAGGATGCTACAAACTGCTTATACACTCTGCTAAGCAAATAGTACAAGTTGTCAAAAATGGCGAACGTGTCGTTGTAGGAAAAGCTCTGAATAATGTAGCTGTATTAGAGAAGGAGGAGAATTCCAGTGGTTTAAGTATCGTGGTTTCAAGGTAAATTTAGATTCTGTTCATTATTTTTCTTTCTTTTTTTATTTCTGTGTCTACATTTCTTTAAGGTATCCGAATAGGTTGAAAAAGTGCTTTTTAGGTGTTTGATGTTGTTTGGGTCATTAGGGAAAAAAAATAATTAATTATTGAGGAAGAAGAACTAATACATAAAACTAGAGAGTTTTTTAAGTTATTTTTATAGCATTTACTTTATCTAACTAATAAAAATATTTTTTTTTAATTCGTTTTTTGAAGAATGAATTTTTCATGATAATTTGCGCACGAAAAACGGGATGTCTTCTAAATAATCCAATCAAATGCAATGAAATTTATTACATATATGCTATGGGCCCCTTCGGGTTTTATAAAACCGCGGGATTTAAGACAGCTACATTTAACCCCGCTTTTACAGCCATTTTGGCTTAGAACATGCAAATTTTGACAAAAAAATCATGACAAAATCAAATTAAATCTAAAAAAAATTTTTTCTTAAAATTTTTTTTACCCCTGCTTTTTGTGACATTCAGGGGGATCAGAAATATATCAATGACTTTAAAAATTGCATAATTCAATTTTATTTTTTTTTGCACTTTTTTTTAAAAATTTAAAAAATTTTTGCTAAACTTTCCTAAAAAAAAATTTTTTTAAAAAAAGGGGGCGTGCATGTTGGTTATTTAATAGTTATGACTTTTTAAGCCTATTTATGTTTTTTAAAAAACAATAAAATCATTCAGAAAATCAATTTGTGAAAAATTTATTTTTCCAAAACCTAATAAAAAAAATATCAATTTTCCCCGGGAACTTTCGGTTTTTGCTCGAAAAAGACCAAAAAAAATTAAATCTTTTAAAAATCTGAAGATCTTTATTTGTAGATTATAATATTTTTTTATTTTTTCCCTATCCCTTCTTTTTTGGGAATGAATGAAGAAAAAAGTTTTTAAAAATACAGATATTAAGTTTTTTTCGAAGTTTAAATTTGAAATGATTTTTAAAGGGGTTAATTTTTTGATACTTCAAATGCTTGTTTATCTATTTTCTGCTGCTAAAATCTCTTTTTGACGTGTGGGGCGGCAAAATAGTGGGTCGGGGTTTTGACTCGTGGCTGCCGTTTTGGGGTTCGGGGCAAAGTGCCGCTAAAGCCCCCTGTGTAGGTGGGGCGATGCGTTTAAACCCTGTGGGAAGCTAAAAGCGTTCACCCCCCGTTGGTGAGGCTCGGGAAATCGTCCTCGTCCTTGATCGGGTTAAAAATTTTAGGGGGAGTTCTGCCCCAAAGCCCTCGTAGAATTTGGGGAGAGCGGGTTTCCCGAAATTTTTTGTCCCCATAGCCCCCTTGCCAATTTTTTTCGGTTTTAAAGGGTATCCTCTCTTAATTAATATTAAATTTTTTACTCTTTATCAACTTAAATATTTTTTGACAACTGCTACTATTATCTCATTTTAAAAGGTTAAATTTCGAACTGTAATGATATCTGGTGTTTTAAAATTTTAAAAAAATCGTGTTAATTAAATTAAAACTCATTAATAAAAAAAATGTTAAATAAAACAACTAAACAATAAACAAATTATTTTTTAAAGTGGGGATGAATCTGGTGCTACAATATCAAATTTTCAACATTTGAAACCATTTTTTAAAAGGTTTAACCCCAAATCTCCTTTTATATAGTAGTGTCTAGTTCTTTTTTTTTTCCTTCCCTTTTTTTTTTTTTTTTTTTTTGGAGATTGGCAACCTCTTTGAAAAACCCCTTTTACACTAGGAAAAACACCATTCAAAACTTCTTCACGATATTTGGAATTCCCGGGGCCCAAAAAACAAAATTTGACTTCTTAATGTCAGGGAAAATTTATGACGCGTTTCTAAACTTAAAGTCTTCGTTGAATTTCTTCTTACGATCAGTTCCTATTGTAAAGTGACATTTTTTTTCAATGTTTACCATATGAATTCATTGCCTATTGTGGTACTACCATAGTCAAAACTGCCCAAAACCCGGTCTCCAAAAACTGAATAAAGGCATTTAAAAGTTGGGGGGTTAAAACATCCTGACAGATTGTCTGTGACAAATTTAGAACATTCGGAACCTCCCGTTTTTTCACTTCTACAGCTAAACTCCCGGAAAACGCGAAAGGGCTCTTGTTTTAATAAAATGTATGCCCTTCTCTAAGAGTGCAAATTAACCTCATTAAATTTAGTAAATAAATCTGTTAAATAGGTAAAATTTGGTTTTACTTGATTAATTTTTTTTTAAAAATTTAAAGTCACGATCTGGGAAATATTAAATCAACCTCCCCACCTCCCTTTTTAAAAGCCCCGGTAAAGGTCCATTTCTCTAAAAAATTTAATTTTGGAGAAAAAATGTACTAAAAATTTAGCGGGAAAATCTATCAATAAGCAGTTAAATCTGTCAAGTTTGCCATCAGTTTGCTTTTTTTTTTATATAAAAGAATATAAGTCCGGAGGGGGGAAAAAATCGAACCCATTTAAAAAAGGCATAAAAAAAAATTTTTTTTGTGTGTGTTTTGATAGAAAGGTTAATATATTTAAGGTATATGCGTTCGGAACTGTGATTTTAAAAAGCGCATAAATGGTAATTTTAAAACATTTGTTCACTTAGATTAGAATACATGTATAAAATTTTTTTTAAGGACATTATTGTATTTAAAAATTTTTTTTTTTTTTTTGGAAAAAAATTTTAATTTAAAAAAACCTTTTTCAAATGTTTCTCCTTTTAAAAAAAATGCTTCTAAAATAATAATTTTTTTGTTGTGTGTATGTTATGTAAAGGACTTCCCCAGAGGTCAAACTATTTTTAAAAAATTCACATCATTTTCAGGTTACAACCAAAAGAAATATATAATTATCGACGTTTTTTTTTAAAAATTTCTCCCCTCTGTTGTCAAAAACATGGATCCCCCCTTTATGAAAATTATTTAAAATTCGTCAGCCTCTGTTCTGTCTGATGTACTTAGATCAGTGCTGCCAACCTTTATCGCTCCGGACCGGTAAACGTTTGAAATTTTTTGCGGCCCGCGGGGAAACTTTGATTGTTTTTTTTTAGATTATTTTGATTTATAGCAAAATTTTTAATTTTTTTTAATACAAAAAAAATAAATAATTTAATAAAGAATTTAATTCTATTTAATTATGCCTTCGAAAAAAAACAGTTACCCAAAAATAAATAAATGATTTAACATTTTAACTTATGAACGTTAAATCATGAACCCCCGACTTGTTTCTTTTCAATGAGACGGTTCCATCTGGGGGTAATCGGAAATGACCCTAAGTGTGTTGCTCATTCAGTTTTTTCCGTTGCTTTGTTTTGGTTGCTGTTACGGAAAACCCCCTTCACCGTAGGCTTTTTTTTGAAACGACATTCACACGTGCATTCGGCAGGGTTTTTTTTGAGGGTTAAAAGGGGTGGGTCCCCCAAACCGACTCCCGAGGAAAATGATTCCCCGCCGGAGGATGAAACAAAAACGGATCCCGAAAAGGGGGCTGGGAAATCCCCCTCGAATGGGGTGGAGAAAGGGGAAACTTTTTACCCCGGGGGCCCCGAGAAAGTAGAATGCCCTAACTGAAAGAAAATAGTTGCTTTTTTTCTTTTCTTTTTTTTCTTTTTAAAACATTAAAGATTTATGTCACTACCTTCGGGACCCTTTTTTAAAAAAAATTTGGCAGATATATATATTTTTTTTAATTTGGTTATATAATAGAATTTAAAATTTGTTGGAATGAAACGGGTGGCCGGGACCATTTGATCCCGGGCCCCTACGGGCCCGGACCGGGGTCGGGGCCTGCTCTAGATGAACTCTGCTAAGGGTATATACGGCAAAAAATTTTATAATAAAACATTTTTTTACAAAAAAGGGGAATATTTTAAAAAAGGGTCATTCTATGTTCATTTTTTTTTCAAAAAATTTACTTAAATGTTTTTTTGTTACTATTCTTAAAAAAAATTTTTAAACATTTTCTAATCTAAACGACACGGTAGCTGCGTTCAGTTACGTATTGCTTTAACTTTATGAACCAAAATTAACCCGGGACAGACCACCTTTTTTTTCATTTTTCTTGCGCCAAATTCATGGACCGCGAAAAACTACTCCAATCCTGAAAAAAGGGTTTTCTGGGGAGAAGATATGTCCCAGTATAGGAAGAATGAGCTTTGATGCCTTCAGGAATTTCCTTGAATCTTCCAGTTCGCAAGTTGCTTCTAATGAATGACCTTCCTGACGTATTTCTCTGAAGAAGACCATCCCCTCATTTCATGCGTTTCCTGTCTAGGCCGTATCACACGTATATTTTCATACAATTTTTTAGTCAATTTTGGCCAAATCTGGGGAAAGGGTTGCCATAAACAAAACGACACGCTCTGACGTCAGCCGCACTCTATCTTCACGTATGAAAAATTACTCGTCGATTTTTCAAGCACCGATGACATCAAAATTATTTCAACGACTTCGCTTGCGCAATTGTTGATGGTGTAAACTAAAATAGAGCACCATTCTATTTAAAATATTATACGCCAGACTAAATATTATACCATTAAAATATTGCGGCATATCTGAAGTGTTGGACGAAACCGGAGCCGCCATCTTGTTTATGACGTAGAGCGCCGAAGAACCCCATTAGCTGGAATTTCAAAGCAATTTTATTTGGAACAACTTTTGAGCTCGCTAGCAAAAAATTGTTCTAAAGCGATTGCTATGGCAACTGAGTAAAATGCACGAATTGAACGAAAAATTGCTTGAAACGTGTACGTGTGATACGGCCTTATTAGGAATTTCTTTTTTTTATTTGAAGACCGATAAAATAATTCTCGTGCACCACAAGTATCACACGAGGCATACAGAAGTAAGTAAAACAAGCAAAATAAGATAAATAAAATAAAAAGTAAATAACAAAACAAAAGTTATGAAATAATTAAATAACAAAAACAAATAAGTTACAAAGACAAAAAATAAATTCCAAAATAAAAAAATTACATAACAAAAACAGAGAAATGAAAAAATTTAGAAAATCAAATTAATAAAGATACAAAATAATGTGTGAACGAAACTTAACCTGAAACAAACTGAAAAAATTAAATTTCATGATTAGTTTTTGGGTTTCATGTATTTTCTTTCTTTCTTAAACTTTAACAGACAAGGATAGATGTTCAACACCTGTCATCACCTACATTGCAGTCATAAAGTTTGGAAGAGCACAGGTTAAATCTGTTGAGGAACACTTTAAAATTACCATGCGCAGTAAGGAATTGTGTGATTTTATACAATTTGCAAAAAAATGATCACAAGACAGTCTTTGTGAAATGGTCAAAAAAAATTTCTTTCAGAGTGAGCTAATTGCGCGTGCAGAATGTTCCAAACAGAGACAACATTTTTTTTAGTTTCCTGTAAAACGATTTTGGAATATTAACTGATATTTCAATCCCCCGCTTGGCTGTCGATGTAGCCAGGAAATCAGTCCTCACTTATCAATTCTCCTCACTCACAGCCAAAACGTACTTAGATAATGTTTCCTCAATGTTATTTCTATTCATTTTCTCAAATATTATTTCCTTCTCTTATTTGAGGATAAAGGTTAGTTTGTACATGTTACATTTTCTATTTATTTTTTTCAATAAAAAAATTGTGCTGAAAAGGGAATAAGGAATTTTTCTAAAAAACTTTTCAGTAAAGAAGATAATTTAGATGAAGTTACACCATTCATTTCTTTATTTTTATTACATTTTCTTATCCGTTAAATTGTTAAAAAGGAATTTCGATGCAATTGCATACTTATACATATCACAGAAAATTGTTCTGATCAGATACCGCAATTATTAAAATTTATCTATCAATATGCAATTATAATTATAAATTAGATCTAAAATAAAATCCTCTATTAACCATTTAACTTTTATTTTCCGTAGCATCTTCGAATCTTAAATTAAACTCCCAATTATTTCTCAGAAAAGATATTTTAAACATAACACTTTTAATCCCAGCTCAATAAATTTGTCTCCGTATGTACGCTGCCACCCTCCACTTTCCGTCAACCTATGAAACAAATAGTTATTTAAGTTCTCTATTATAAAAGTTCTTCGGCCTAATACCGCGTCTTCGTTTGGCTCGTTTTCTCTCTGCGAAAAGATGTGTGTCGATTGCTAGTTGAATAAAACTGCTTTTTTCAAAAGCTTGATGTTGAAACATTATATATATAAAGGAGGAAAGTGATTCACTCATCACGATGTTTCCTGAATTTTTAGACCTAAAGACTAGACATCTTGCAGGCATGTTTATTTTGTTGAGTAGTGATCCACTAAAAATGGGTTTTGCGGAATTCCACTTTGGAGCAGAGCAGCCTTCTCTATGAAGGGGCCGGTGGAAAGAAACCACTTGGGCACTAGTTTTTTATGATGATCAAAAATATCATTACGAACACATGAGCGAACTCGTATTGTGGAAAGGTAGCACCGAGTTCGAGTCCCCTGTTGCCACTGAAAAGGCCCGTATAAATGGGTTCGAGGTTCCAGTATCCTACATTTTGGTGTGGTATTGCAGGAAAGGGTCGCTACACTCCTTTACGCATAATACTTTAACTGACATCTGGTTATTTTTGTAAAATACCTAGTTATTCTATGAAATACTAACTGGAATTATACTCTCTTTATAGCTTATTGCTGCTCTTTTATATTTTGTGATTGATCATATTGCACAATTTTGAAATTTTAGATAAGCGTTTTTCAAAAAGGTTTACTTTAAGGATTTTTGATGGCTCAGCGAAGAATCTAAAATATTAAGGATTTAATATAGGAATGTTGCCAGTTCAAATGTAAACTTGTCCTAATTAGGTGAAAAACTTAAGTAGATAAAACAAATTTAATTCTAATATTTTATCCTTTATTCGAATCATTTATATATCTGAATAAATCTTAATTCGGTGCTGATTAAAACATTCATTTTTATTTTACAAATAGGAATAAGTAATTTCATTTTCACATTCTAGAATTTTCTCTTGTTGATGTAATATTCAGCCTTTATACTGTGTAAAATGTTTTAAAATCATTTTTTAAGTTTTGGATATTTATATATAATATTTTTAAATATTTATTAACTTTTATCGGAAAACACCTAATAAAATGGAACACTTAGAATGAAACACACACTTAATATCTCATCGTTATCTATAAGCAGGAGGAAAAAAAAAACCTTTTATTTTTTACATTGATACTTAAATTACGTCAATTATAATTTTGGCTATAATTGTTGTTAGAAGTTTGATTCAAATATAAAAAAATAAAGTGTGGAAAGTCTTCAATTTCATTGAAAAGAATTTTTACATCTTTTATAGCTTTTTTAGAGAAAAATATTATTCAATTATTTTACACAGATATAAATATAAAAGTACTTTACTAAATGAAAACCAATGCTTTAATTCATTTAAGTTGTGAAAGATGCTGAAAATTTGATATTTTATAACTTGAGATTAATCTATTTATATTCTTTACAATCACTCCTTTTTGAGAATCCTGTTGTTTCCCTGTTTTGGTTGTTAAAAATTCAGGATTTATTTTCCACAAAATTTTATTTAATAAGAATAGAATAGTTTGTTTTTTTTCAAAATCTGGAAGTTAAAAAAGAAAAAAGTAATGAAAACATGGGTAATAAAATAATATATACAGGGTGTCCAACCTTAATGTGACCCAATAGCTAATTCCCGAATCATTCGATTTAAATATATACTTCCAATTTGAAAAATGTTTTAAAAAGGGTAAAGAATGTTTTTACGTGCTTTTCGAACAAAAACACCCATTTAGAAAAAAGTTACAAAAATTTGTTGCTGCATACACGTTCCCCAGGTCCCCACATCACTTGCTCAGGAAGCGTGCAGCACACCAAAAACAAAGTAAACACAAAAGTTTCATTTTATTACGATAAAACCTGACCGAGTTATGCCTACATAAAGTTGAAGCATCTGAATTGCTCAGAAAAGGGGTCATTACGTATTGAGTTTTGAGAGAACAGTAATTCACTATATGAAAGAGCACAAGGGAAAACATCATAGTAATATTAAAACATAAAGTAGTAAACATCATAGATTGACAATTTGTATTTCTGTATATGGTAAACACAATAAAAGTTAAATTAAAAACACAACTTGGACCGAAAGATTAAAACAGCTTGTTTTAACAAATAGTATAACAAAAATACAGGATTTGCCGTTCAAATTATAATAATGTGTGGAATCGTCACGCCAATTATGAATCAGAGGGCTTTATTATAAAGAGAATGACCAAATTAACTTAAACAGTGTTCCAAAATGACTGCCTTCACCCAAGTACGGTATCAGACGCGTCGAAACTCCACCTGTAGCTTCTGCAACGTATTTGGCGTCACAGGCTTGCATGTCATGCTGATTCGATTAGGTAAATCGCCATTTACTCATGGATTTACGTTCGTACAATTTGCTTTGCGGGAAAGCTGAAAGAAATCAGGACTTGGGTCGAGTAATCGCGGGGGCACTCTTGTTGACCTCTGTGGCCAGACTAATCAATGTTTGCGCAAAAATGTAAATGGTTGTGTGCAAATTTGTGTGCGGATGCACCATCATGTGCGACCACATGCATGACAAAATCCCGAAGAGCTTCCTCTTCTAAAAAATCGGCTAACGGTCAGATAAATTTTGCGTGTATGATTCGATGTCAAAAGGTCCATCGAAATACATTGGGCTGGTGGGTGCTCTTCCACGTATTCCCGCACACGCGCCATACATTCACCGACCAACGCACTTGGTGGTGATTCGGTCATGTAGATGTGTGGGTTTCGAGGACCAATAATGCGTATTCTGTATGGGGCCTTGCCTCGGAACTGACATTCATCCGACCACAAAACTTCATTAAAAAAATCTGGATTTTCTCTCCAGTGTGTTTCGCTGTACCGAAATTGCAAAAATCAAAAACGTCTCCTGGTCTCTGGGCATTGGTTCCTGCGCCAGAACGGGCCAGTAAGGATGCACCGTACGTATGTTACCGTTCCACCGTCGATTTTGGTAGGAACAAACTTTGCTAACTTTATCCGGACACTACTTTTCAGAATAAGCCAGAACATATCCTAGAACATCACTCAGCGGAGCATCACCAAGCTTGAAGGTGTGGCACGAGACAGGGAATACGTCTATGACAACTCCCAGTTTTATACAAGCGTTGAACAGCACGGAACTTGGTGTGTACAATAAGATGGATATCTTCGACTGGAAAATTTAATGACATAAAAGTCTTGTCCTCTCTCTTATTTCGGTGCTGGCCATACAACGGTACCATTTCGCAGTATTCTTCATTTGTATGCATCCTGAATTTCTCCCGTACTAGAATTCGTAAATATTAGAATACGACTGTGCAATTGCAATCGACTACGCAACAGATTTTTAAAGTTCGCCTGCTAGTCAGTATCACTTGTAAATCAGTCCACAAAGCGCAGCAAAATAAGTCTATTTGTTGGAACTGCTTTTGAAATGTTTTTCGTCCAAAATATTTTATTTATCTATGTATTACACGTACACAGAATAAATTTTATTTCTTAAGTATTCAATTATTGTATTATTAACGTAATTCATGTACTTTTAAATTCAAAAGCGATTTACATAGGAGCGAAGTGCAAGAGTGAAAGTTTCATGACAGAGTTCCGATTAATTTCACTTTGGAGACGGCCCCTTACTAGCTTCTTGAAAATGGCAGCGAAATTGCATGAAATTAATGATTTTCAAAGTTCCATAACTCGGCCAGTTTTTATCGTAATAAAATGAAACCGTTTTATGTTTACTTTGTTTTTGTATACTGCATCTTTTCCTAAATATAAGTGATAGGACCTGGGGACTGTATAAAAATTTAATTTTTGTAACTTTTTTCTAAATGGGTTATTTGGTTCCAAAAGCATGTAAAAACATTCTTTGCATTTTTAAAAACATTTTTCAAATTGGAAGTACATATCTAAACCAAACGGTTCGGGAATTAGCTATTGGGTCACATTAAGGCTTGGCACCCTGTATATATTGTACTGTAATTTTTATTCACATCCAAATTATATCTTTTACTGGTCAGCCTCTGTTTAAAGAACCACAGTAAAATAATCTTTTGTATAACAAATCAACTCTAAAGCGATGATCTGATTTAGAAATTATTTTTTTCAGAATCCAGAATTTTTAAATTTGTACATGGGAAAAAGGAGAAGTATTTGCGAAACACCTCTTCCTAAGGAGTTTAATGTATTACTACGTAATTTTCCCTTGTAATAATCTTTACATACAGTTTGCTATAATCCTGTCCTCCTAAAGAATGAAGATCGATCTTTGGCTAGAAGAGGATTTGGATTGAAAATCTTCCACTTTTTCGAAATAGTACTCCATTTTACCTGGAAAGGTAGCGGCCTTTCTAAACGACATTCTGGTGGACTAAAAATTTTGTGGAACGGGTTACCAGACAATATCATTTTATCGCGCTTGTTTGGCGCATTTTCTTTAGTTCAATTCTAGGGTTGGGCGATACTAAAGCTGGTACCCCAGAAGTCAATTATGTAAATTTCGTTTTCATAAATAAAAGAAATAAATTTGAAAGCAGAGTACAGGAAAAAACACGATGTCAGAATATAAAGCAAAAGTCGTAAGCATCCCGCGATAATGCTATTCAGTTACCGCCATGGCTACAAACTGAAGTTTGAGTTGTTGAAAGAATAATTTTTAAAATGGTTTATTCGAAACCTAAATCCTGGTACGTATTAAGAACAAAAATAACGGGTTGGAAAGTTCTGTCTTATTTTAAAAATAATTTTGATGCGTTTTATAAAATATGTGACGTATTTGATAAAGTACCACTAGCTAGCAAACTATTTGACACAACTTGTTGCCATCTTTCAGGTATCGCCATAAATTCCTTTTTTGTGAAGTTCTCGTCCTTGGAGTTAAAATGGTCAGCAACTGCCTTGAAGCACCACTTTCAAAAGACTTGAATTTTTTCAATTTAGATTATTTGCAGAGATCCGAACATTAATAATCAGATGGTGCAATGTCAGGTGAATGCGGTGGGTGACTAGGATTTACCATCTAACGCATTCAACTTTTGTTGTCACCACTGCAGTATATGGTCGGAAACATTATCGTGGTGGAACACTATTCCTCTTCTGGACGCCTTAATACTGGCCTTTGCACGATGGCTGCATTCAATTTATCAGGTTGATTTTGAGTACAGATCACGTTGATGGGTTTCGCTTGTTTCAGCTACTCGTAGTACACTGGACCTTTCTGTTTCCACAAAACAAAGCAATTGCGACACTACGTTGATGGATGCTTGGTTTTAGGTGCTTAATGATGTTTCCTGGTTTGCAGTAAGATTTTTTTTACTCTTAATATTCTCGTAAAAGAATAAAACTTTATCCGTAATCAGCTTGTCCAAAAACGACTCACATTGTGTCTAATCAGATGCCGACGAACACATTCTTACATGATCAGACAAATTCTTTTTCCGTTAGCCATTCGCCGTGGAACCCAAACACTTCGCTTTAACACAAACCCAAGAGATTTAATGTGATCTCAACAGTTGTATGAGGCGAATGCCAAACGCCGCCACAATTTCTTGACTTGTTAAGGTGGATTATTTTCAACTTATGGATCATAAAACCTTATTATTGATCTTGGATGGTCGTCAGATCGATCACTTTCTTGTTGGGCTCAGATCCCCGGAACGAAATTTGTTAAACGATCTCTTTGGCCAAAGTACAGGACATTTAAAGCTCACTCTTTGCTTTCCAGATACCGCACATAAGAATTTTTACAGGCGACCGATGCATTGCTTCCTTTTGGATTTCATACAAAATGCAGTGTAGGTAAATGCACTTTTATCTACTGAACATGTTTTCGCTTTAAATATTACAAGTAAAATGATAGACGGTAAGGACTCCTTTTATATTATACAGCAACTGAAAAAAATCCGAATGACTCACTAGCCAGGATGTTTTTGTTTACAATAAAATCGCATGCCATTTAAAATAGGAATAAAACTTTTCCTCCAACCTAACTAGATAAATAAATGACAATAAAACCGCCAATAGAGATTATATAATATAATTTGGAAATTAGTAAAAGTTTGAAATTTTTCGCATTGCAGAGCGAATCGTGACATCGGCATGACGTCCTTATGCCACCAAAAATCTTAAAATTGGTGCCGTTGGAGTGAATTTCAAAATAAAAAGTACATAAGATCCTGACCGAAGTCAAATGCAATGTTGTGTCATTATTTGAGATAAATCCATGCAGAACTTTACGAGTTATGCGAGCGTACACAAACCAACACAACATTTTTATATAGAGAGATTAAAAGCAAAACCTGACTTTTAGAGAGGGTCCTAACATTCTCCGTACACCATTGGTAAACAGATAGAAAACATTACAGTGGAGACAAAGCCATTGGGTCCTATCACGGGGGTGGGGGCAGGACTCTTGTAGCCCAAGGCTTGACTAACGCTAAATACGTATTTACCCAATTTATAAATATTAAAGGCAAAACCTGACTTTTAGAGAGGGTCCTAACATTCTGCGTTACACCATTGGTAAACAGATAGAAAACATTGCAGTGGAGACAAGGCCATTGAGTCCTATCACGGGGGTGGGGGCAGGACTCGTGTAGCCCAATGCTTGACTAACGCTAAATACGTATTTACCCAATTTATAAAATATTAAAGGCCAAACCTGACTTTTAGAGGGGGTCCTAACATTCTCCGTTACACCATTGGTAAGCAGATAGAAAATATTACAGATGGAACCAGCCATTGAGTCCTATCACGGGGGTGGGGGCAGGACTCTTGTAGCCCAAGGCTTGACTACCGCTAAATAAGTATTTACCCAATTTATAACTATTAGGAAATAAAACCACAGCTTTTAGAGAGGTCCTTATTCTACGTTACACCATCGGTAAACAGATAGAAAACATTACAGTGGAGACAAAGCCATTGAGTCCTATCACGGGAGTGGGGGCAGGACTCTTGTAGCCCAAGGCTTGATTAACGCTAAATACGTATTTACCCAATTTATAAAATATTAAAAGGCAAAGCCTGACTTTTAGGGGTCCTAACATTCTCGTTACCATTGGTAAAACAGATGAAAACATTACAGTGGAGACAAAACAAATTTCAGGTCCTATCTCATCCTGCGGGGTGGGGGCAGGACTCTGTAGCCCAATGCTTGATAGCGCTAAATAAGTATTTACGCAATTTATAAAATATTTAAGGCGAAACTTGACTTTCAGGGGGTAGAGGGTCCTAACATTCAAAGTTACCACTGTAATTAGATGAAAAACACATTACGGTGGCACTTAAGCCATTTAAATTCATCACCGCATAAAAAATATCGCATAAAAATAGAACAAAAAAGGTTTCGACTGTATATAAAGAAAATCGCTCATCTACGTGTCCTGTACGCAGACGTTGGACTTCTAATCCAAAGATCGTGGTTTCGAATTCCACCTGGGATGGCCTAATTTCGGAAAATGTGATTTCCTTTACTATACTATTTCATTGGAATAATTAAATTTAATTCATAAATAAATAAATGGTAACAGAAACGAAACAGATTTAACACCTATGTTCCCTCACGGGGCTCACCTTCTTTGAGTGGGTACGGGTGTCACAATCGAGTACCCTAGTTGCTGCTTTCCTTTTTCCAAAGGGGTTCACTATCTTTGGTAACACGGGTGTCACGACCCCAGAGGTACCGCGTGATCCTTCTCTGTTTTCGACCACTCAATCTTGTCATCCAATTTCAGCTGCTTTTCTTCTTTTCGTCCGGACCACAGATCTATGAATGTTGCGCAATTATAGCCAAAACTGGTTTTACATATAACCTAAACTCAACTCAACCTCTATGTGAAAGGAAAATGGAAAAGTGCAAGGAAATTCGCTTTCTATTTTGTCACTTAATATTGTAGTCATAATGCTTATATATTGTAACGTCGTCAGTGGATTTCTTAAACAAAGAAAATTCGTCTAGCCTCATTTTAAAATTAAAACAGTATTTAATAAGCTTCATATATTTCAAAAGTCAGTAAATATGCTTGAAGCCGGGCGGACCGTCTATTCCGGGAGTTTAATCGCTTATTCCGAAAGGCACTCGCTAATCCCTTTCTTTTCGGGCTCCTCTCTGGTTTTCCATCCAGGGCTCTACATCAAGTTTTCAATTCTGGGGCTCGATCTCCGTACTCACTTCGGGACTCTATCTCCTGTTTCATCAGGGCTCAATCTGTACACTCAGGGCTCTCTCCAGTTTTTTTCCTCTCCGTCCTCTCTCCTCAAAATTAGCCCCTTTTAGACACCGGGAGGGTCCACAACACGCCCTCGTCTTCCTCATCGGCAGGCCAAAAAAGGTCTGCCTGGTCCTCGGAGTACATTCGTCTCCCATTTGTGTGGCAAACACAAACACATTCCTCGGCTGTCTGGAATCTGGGGGCATATAATTCTCATCAACTTCTGAAACTCCATTCATCCACCACCTGGGCCTTAAAGCCCCATTCTCAGCACCGACTTTCATACAGGCTTCGCCTATACGTCAACCCTATTGTCCCGGCACTCTTTGGTTATTGTAAATTCCAGACTCGATGTCTGCGTTTGTGCGAGGCCAGACAATGACCCCACATAACCACGTCTCGCAATGCCTAACGTCTGTTTGGGGCCATAAAACTTCATGAATAGATGGTGAGAGGTTCACCCCAATCGAAAGGAACGTCACAATATATACAGAAATTTATTAATAGTAATTATTTGGTAAAATGTATAAATTAAAATAAATTTTCTTTGTTAACGTAATAGAGATTGATAAAATTTTTATTACTGAATTCTACTAAAAATGTGAATAATAAATTTTTTTTTTTTGAATTTCAGTCAGAAACATCGATTTAGAAACGTAAGGATGATGGCTTCATACTACGCTTAATTTCAAAATTAACTCTAACTCGAATGTGACTGACAGTTTATTTTATTCATAATAACATTAAGATAATCAAAACGGCTTTGATAAATAGCAGAAATATTTTCGCCTCTTTTCTCTAGACAAGATATCCGATATATCGCAGCACAGAAGTGTTATCGGTAAACCAAATTTTGATTCTGTGTGATAAGTTCAGCTAATATAAACAGTCAGTTACATGTTGTGGCGTGATACACGCAGCCTGTAACTGAAGGATGCCTGGCTGCTTATACACTCTGCTAAGCAAATGGTACAAGGATTGTCCAAAATGGCGAACGTGTCGTTGTAGGAAAAGCTCTGAATAGTAGCTGTATTAGAGAAGGAGGAGAATTCCAGTGGTTTAAGTATCGTGGTTTCAAGGTAAATTTAGATTCTGTTCATTATTTTTCTTTCTTTTTTTATTTCTGTGTCTACATTTCTTTAAGGTATCCGAATAGGTTGAAAAAGTGCTTTTTAGGTGTTTGATGTTGTTTGGGTCATTGGGAAAAAAATAATTAATTATTGAGGAAGAAAGAACTAATACATAAAACTAGAGAGTTTTAAGTTATTTTTATAGCATTTACTCCTAACTAATAAAATATTTTTTTATTCGTTTTGAAGAATAAGATTTTCATGATAATTTGCGCACGAAAAACGGGATGTCTTCTAAATAATCCAATCAAATGCAATGAAATTTATTACATATATGCTATGGGCCCTTCAGAGTGTATAAAACCGCAGGATTTAAGACAGCTACATTTAATCGCATTTTACAGCCATTTTTGGCTTAGAACATGCAGTAATTTTGACGAAAAATCATGACTAATCAAATTCAAATGCTAATAAAACCTTTGGCTGCTTAAAATATTTTTATCCACTGCAGTTTTGTGACATTCAGAGGGATCAGAAATATATCAATGACATTAAATTGCATAATATACTAATTATTTTTATTTGCTTACATTTTTCTTAAAATTTAAAAAATTTTGCTAAACTTTCCTAAAAATAATTTTTTTTAAAAAAAAAAGGGGGCGATGCATGTTAGTTATTTAATAGTTATGACTTTTTAAGCCTATTTATGTTCTTTAAAACAATAAAATCATTCAGAAAATCAATTTGTGAAAAATTTATCTCCGAACCTAATAAGAAAATATCAATCTTCCCTGAACTTTCGTTTGTATTGCTCGATAAGACCGAAAGGAAATTAAATCATTTATAATCTGAAGATACTGTTATTTGTAGATTATATATATTTTATTACTTTTTCCTATCCCTTCTCTTTTGATGAATGAAGATAAAAGTTTTAAAATACAGATATTAAGTTCTTTCGAAGATTAATTTGAAATGAGTAGGGTTGATTTTGGTGATACTTCAAATGCTTGTTTATCTATTTTCTGCTGCTAAAATCTCATTTGACGTGTGGGGGCGGCAGACTAGTGGTCTAGACTGACTCGTGGCTGCCGTGTTATGAGTTCGAGCGAAGTGCCGCTGAAGACCCCCTGTGTAGGTGAGCGATGCACGTTAAATCTGTCGAGAGCTCAAACGTCCTCCCGTTGGTGAGGCTCGGGTATCGTCCTCGTCACTTGATCAGTTCAAACTACGAGAGTCTCTGTCGCCAAAGCCCTCGTAGAACTACATGGCCAGAGCAGGTTCGAAATTTTTTTGTCTCATAGACCCCTTGCCAAGTTTTTCGGCTTGGGATATACCTCTGCTTAATTAATATTGAATTTTTACTACTTTATCAACTTAAATATCTTTTTGACAACTGCTACTATTACTCTCACTTTAAAAGGATTAAATTTCGAACTGTAATGATATCTAGTGATTAAAATTTTAAAATCGTGTTAATTAATTAAATTAAAAGCTCATTAATAAAAAAAACTGTTAAATAAAACAACTAAACAATAAACAAATTATTTTAATGTGAGTGATGAATCTGGTGCTACAATATCAAATTTTCAACATTTGATACCCATTTTGTAAGGTTTAACCCTAAATCTCCCCTTTTATATAGTAGTGTCTAGTTCTTTTTCTTTTTTCCTTCCCTTCTTTTTTTTTTTTTTTGTGGAGATTGGCAACCTCGTTGAAACCCCTTCACACTAGGAAAAACACCATTCAAAACTTCTTCACGATATTCTGGAATTCGGGACAAATAACAAGTTTGACTTCTTAATGTCGAAATTGATGACATACGTTTCTAAACTTAAAGATCTTCGTTAGTGCTTCTTACGATCAGTTCCTATTGTAAAGTGACATTTTTTTTTCAATGTGACCATATGAATTCATTGCCTATTGTGGTACTACCATAGTCAAAGCATGCTCAAACCTGGTCTCAAAATCTGAATAAAAGGCATTTAAATGTTGAACGTAGGTTAAGACATCCTGACAGATTGTCTGTGACAAATTGAGAACATTCGGAACCTCCAGTTTTACACTTCTACAGCTAAACTCTGGAGAGAAACGCTGAAAGGGCTCTTGTTTTAATAAAATGTATGCCCTTCTCTAAGAGTGCAAATTAACCTCATTAAATTTAGTAAATAAATCTGTTAAATAGGTAAAATTTGGTTTCCACTTGATTAAATTTTCTTTTAAAATTAATGTCACGATCTAGTTTAGTGATACTCAACCTACCCCACCTCCCTACCAAATTGCCCTGGTATGGTCCATTTCTCTACAAAATTCAATTGTGGAGAAGAAATGTACTAAAAATTTAACGAGAGAAAATCTATCAATAAGCAGTTAAATATAATCAAGTTTACCATCAGTTTTGCTTTTTTTACTTTCTCAAAGAATATAAAGTGCGGATGGAAAAAATCGAATCTCAGTTAAAAGGCATAAAAATAATTTTTTGTGTGTGTTTTTGATAGAAAGGTTAATATAGTATTAAGGTATCCGACTGCGTTCGGAACTGTGATTTTAAAATAGCACATAAATGGATAATTTTTAAAATATTTAGTGTCACTTAGATTAGAATACATGTATAAAATTGTTTTAAGGATATTATTGTATTTAAATAATTTTTTTTTACATATTTTGGGAAAAAATTAACTTAAAACCTTTTTCAGAATGTTCTCCTTTTTATAAAAAATGCTTCTAAAATAATAAATATTTTTGTGTGTGTATGTATGTAAAAGTGAGCTTCTCCAGAGGTCAGACTATTTTTTTGAAAATTCACATCATTTTCAGGTTACAACTTCAAAAAGAAATATATAAGTATCGACGTTTTTTTCTTAAATTTACTCCCCTCTGTTGTCATAAAACATGGATGAAGCCTTTATGTTTATATATTTAAAATTCGTCCAGCCACTCTGCTTGCTGTCTGATGTACTTAGATCAGTGCTGCACCCAACCTTTATCGCTCCGGACCGGTCAGCGTTTGATAATTTTGCAGAAGCCCGCGCTGGGAGGGACATTGATTGTTTATGTACCGATTATTTTGATTTATAGCAAAGAATGTATTCCCAATTTGTATTTAATACGCAAGAATATAAATAATTTAATAAAGAATTTAATTCTATTTAATTATGCCTTCGAGAGCAAAACAGTTTACGCAAAAATAAATAAAATTGATTTAACATTTTAACTTATGAACGTTAAATCAATGAACTAGACTTGTTTTCTTTTCAATGAGACGGTTCCATCTGAAGGTAATCGGGAACAATGACACCTAAGTGTGTTGCTCATATCAGTTTATTCCGTTGCTTTGTTTTGGTTGCTGTTACGGTAACTTCACACAGATAGGTCTTTTTTTGTGGAAACGACATTCACACGTGCATTCGGCATTTGGCTATTGTGTTTGAGGGGTTAAAGGCGTGGCCGTCCCCGCAACCTGACTCCCCGAGATATGGATTCCCTCGCCGGAGGATGAAACAAAGACGGATCCCGAAAGGCGGCTGGAACTCCCCCCCTCGAATGGGGGTGGAAGAGAAGGGAATACTTTTGACCAGGAATGACCAACGAGAAAGTAGAGATATGCCCCTAACTGAAAGAAAATAGTTGCATGTTTTCTTTTCTTTTTTTGCTTTTTAAAACGACTAAAGATTTATGTCACTACCTTCAGGGGACCCTTTTTTAAAAATTGTGGGCTAGATATATATATTTTTTAATTTTGGTTATTAATATAACTAGAATTTAAATTCAAGTTGGAATTAAGAAACGGGTGGCTGGTACCATTTGATCCGCGGCGGTACTGAGGCTGGACCGGGGTTACGGAACTCCATGCTCTAGATGAACTTTCTGCTACAGGCTATATACAGGCAAAATATTATTATAATAAAGCATTTTTTCACAAAAAGGAGAATATTTTAAATGGGTCATTCTATGTTCATTTTTTATCAAAATATTAATACTTAAATGGTTTTTATTGTATACTATTCTTAAACAATTTTGCGCACCACATTTTCTAAATCTAAGCGACACTAAATATCATAAATATTATCCATTTAAACACTTTTGCAAAATCACGGTTCCAAACGTAGTCGGATACCTTAAAATAAAAGCCAAAAATATATTATATATTTTAATCAATTTATATATTTTAATCAATTTTGCTTTGATCTTATAGTATGTTTTTCCCATTACCCTCATGTTGTGGCCCGCGTGAAATACCTGTCATGCGTGTGTGGCCCGCTTTAAATATATATCATATGTATGTGAACCGGCGGGAAAAAAAGTTGATTACCCTTGATCTAGCTTAGTGAAGGCAAATGCTGAACCCCCCTAACACTTCACTTGGACCCCTATTTATTTTTTTTTTGGCACGGGCATTGGACCCCTTGTAGGTCGTCATAGACCCTGAGGGGTCCTAAATAGATAGAATCACTGGTGGCGGAGCGACGTTGGCATAACTCTCACTTTCTCGACACTTGACTGTGATTCAGAATCACAAGGTCAGTCACCGATATCCCTCGTATAACTTTATACTACGATATTAAGAAACTGTCAATCTCATGAGCTGCTATTGATGGAATGTATCTATATGTTACTAATTAATCAGTATCCCTAAAAAAATATAGTGGCATTCAATTAAAAATACTTTAAATCTCCTTAATGCTTTTGATCATAACAGCGCGTGTTCAACATAAATTTTAGTTTCCTTCGATAAGATGTCTTAATACTAGTGGGTTCGATAATTATAAATACTGAATTATTTTAATGAACGAGTAATTTTCAATCTGTTCTACTCTGCCAAACTGAATATTATATCACTTGAGCAAAATAAAAGAATATAATAATACGTTATATTTTGATTCAATTGTTGATTTCATTTCATGAGTTAAGTCAGTGAGAGTTGGGGTTAATACCACAAAATTCAATTTTGGCTAAGCTGCGCCAAGCACTTGTTGATACTCTGCTGTGGCTACACAAAATGCAACACTCTAAAGGAATCATGTAAACCATGTGAAATTTACATCATGCGTTGGTGGTGATGAAATATGCATCGGTAGCTGCGTTCAGTTACGTATTGCTTTAACTTTATGAACCAAAATTAACCCGGGACAGACCACCTTTTTTTTCATTTTTCTTGCGCCAAATTCATGGACCGCGAAAAACTACTCCAATCCTGAAAAAAGGGTTTTCTGGGGAGAAGATATGTCCCAGTATAGGAAGAATGAGCTTTGATGCCTTCAGGAATTTCCTTGAATCTTCCAGTTCGCAAGTTGCTTCTAATGAATGACCTTCCTGACGTATTTCTCTGAAGAAGACCATCCCCTCATTTCATGCGTTTCCTGTCTAGGCCGTATCACACGTATATTTTCATACAATTTTTTAGTCAATTTTGGCCAAATCTGGGGAAAGGGTTGCCATAAACAAAACGACACGCTCTGACGTCAGCCGCACTCTATCTTCACGTATGAAAAATTACTCGTCGATTTTTCAAGCACCGATGACATCAAAATTATTTCAACGACTTCGCTTGCGCAATTGTTGATGGTGTAAACTAAAATAGAGCACCATTCTATTTAAAATATTATACGCCAGACTAAATATTATACCATTAAAATATTGCGGCATATCTGAAGTGTTGGACGAAACCGGAGCCGCCATCTTGTTTATGACGTAGAGCGCCGAAGAACCCCATTAGCTGGAATTTCAAAGCAATTTTATTTGGAACAACTTTTGAGCTCGCTAGCAAAAAATTGTTCTAAAGCGATTGCTATGGCAACTGAGTAAAATGCACGAATTGAACGAAAAAATTGCTTGAAACGTGTACGTGTGATACCGGCTATTAGAGATTTCTTTTTTTTATTTGAGACCGATAAAATAATTCTCGTGCACCACAGAGTATCACACCCATGAGGCATACTGAAGAGAAGTAAGTAAAACAAGCAAAATAAGATAAATAAAATAAAAAGTAAATAACAAAACAAAAGTTATGAAATAATTAAATAACAAAACAAGTTACAAAAGACAAAAAATAAATTTAAAATAAAAAAAAATTACCTATATATAAAAACAGAGAAATGAAAAAATTTAGAAAATCAAATTAATAAAGATACAAAATAATGTGTGAATGAAACTTAACCTGAAACAAACTGAAAAAATTAAATTTCATGATTAGTTTTTGGGTTTCATGTATTTTCTTTCTTTCTTAAACTTTAACAGACAAGGATAGATGTTCAACACTGCTCATCACCTACATTGCAGTCATAAAGTTTGGAAGAGCACAGGTTAAATCTGTTTTGAGGAACACTTTAAAATTACCATGAGCAGTAAGAAATTGTGTGATTTTATACAACTTGCAAAAAAAGTGATCACAAGACAGTCTTTGTGAAATGGTCAAAAAAAATTTCTTTCAGAGTGAGCTAATTGCGCGTGCAGAATGTTCCAAACAGAGACAACATTTTTTTTAGTTTCCTGTAAAACGATTTTGGAATATTAACTGATATTTCAATCCCCCGCTTGGCTGCCGACGTAGCCAGGAAATCAGTCCTCTCATCAATTCTCCTCACTCACAGCCAAAACGTACTTAGATGTTTCCTCAATGTTATTTCTATTCATTTTCTCAAATATTATTTCCTTCTCTTATTTGAGGATAAAGGTTAGTTTGTACATGTTACATTTTCTATTTATTTTTTTCAATAAAAAAATTGTGCTGAAAAGGGAATAAGGAATTTTTCTAAAAAACTTTTCAGTAAAGAAGATAATTTAGATGAAGTTACACCATTCATTTCTTTATTTTTATTACATTTTCTTATCCGTTAAATTGTTAAAAAGGAATTTCGATGCAATTGCATACTTATACATATCACAGAAAATTGTTCTGATCAGATACCGCAATTATTAAAATTTATCTATCAATATGCAATTATAATTATAAATTAGATCTAAAATAAAATCCTCTATTAACCATTTAACTTTTATTTTCCGTAGCATCTTCGAATCTTAAATTAAACTCCCAATTATTTCTCAGAAAAGATATTTTAAACATAACACTTTTAATCCCAGCTCATTAAATTTGTCTCCGTATGTACGCTGCCACCCTCCACTTTCCGTCAACCTATGAAACAAATAGTTATTTAAGTTCTCTATTATAAAAGTTCTTCGGCCTAATACCGCGTCTTCGTTTGGCTCGTTTTCTCTCTGCGAAAAGATGTGTGTCGATTGCTAGTTGAATAAAACTGCTTTTTTAAAAAGCTTGATGTGGACCTGAAACATTATATATAAAGGAGGAAAGTGATTCACTCATCACGATGTTTCCTGAATTTTTAGACCTAAAGACTAGACATCTTGCAGGCATGTTTATTTTAGTGGTGATCCCACTAAAAATGGGTTTTGCGGAATTCCACTTTGGAACAGAGCAGCCTTCTCTATGAAGGGGCCCGGGTGGAAGAAACCACTTGGGCACTAGTTTTTTATGATGATCAAAAATATCATTACGAACACATGAGCGAACTCGTATTGTGGAAAGGTAGCACCGAGTTCGAGTCCCCTGTTGCCACTGAAAAGGCCCGTATAAATGGGTTCGAGGTTCCAGTATCCTACATTTTGGTGTGGTATTGCAGGAAAAATATGAAATTATGCGTTATAAAATGAAAATTGTGTATGTTTAGTTTAAATTAGTATTAGTCTCATTTGTATGCAATAAATTTAATAATTTTATTTGTATAATACAAAAAACACCTTGTACTTTATAAATATGTATCATAATGACTTAATTTTATTTTCATAATTAAATACACGTGTTAAAAGTTTGGGGTGTTTTCTACACCCCGCGAGTGACGACGGTAGCAAAAACAGGCGCGAGTGACCGCGGGTTAATCGTTTGATGTTTGTACAACATGTTATATATACCTGTCAAATTCCGATGATATCTCTAATACTTCTTGGTGTTGCATTTTGTGTGGCCAGCAGTGTATATTAAAATTATAAAACAGTTAAAAAGAGGTTGATAAAATCAGTTTTCATAGTAAACGGTAAAATCCTTAACTGTGTACAAAAATTTAGTTCTAAAAATAAATTAATTTTATTTAGAGCAGTATAATTGTCTAAGAAAAATAATTGCCCATCGCGGGTTTAATTAGAATACAAACATAATTCATTGATTAATAGTTTAAGTTCTAAAAACTAGAATTTTATTTCTTAATATTATCCCTCTGGAGTTTATAAAAACACTCATCTTTAAAAAAACAATTTCAATAAAAAAGAAACAGAGAGTATTCTATAAAATGATAAAAAGCACGAATTCTATTTTTTTAAATAGTTTCTAACCACTTCAAGATTTATTGTGACACAAAATAAATAAATAAATAACAACAAATTGAATATTGTAAATCAGAATTTTCTCAATACTTTGTATACATAAAGTGATTGACATTACTCCACTCATGATAAATTTGCTGACTTCGAATAAAGATAAGGAAGTTATTTGTAAGTGAAAACAAGGCTATCGTAACAGAATTAAGGTCATATCGTTCTTCAATAAACGTTTGGAGTGCATTTGAGGAAATTCTACCTCACAAGAAAGCATAATTTTATTTTTTGTGGAATAAAAATAATATTGTAACTGATATCTGTATAAAAGTGTTATTAAATATACACTGTTGTGAGGCGATTGTTTAAAGATGCATCAATAAATCATATTAGTCTGACGAAAAGAAGAGTATTTATAAATCTATAGGCAGACTGATGAGGACTTTTTTAGAACATTTTGTGCATGCAGTTCTTATATATTGTATCCAAAAAGTATGACTACACTTTCAAAAATTAATTTAAATATTTACGAAGATTTTCACTTACGTTTTGTTAATGTTTTGTGTTCCACAAAGAAAAGAGTCAAGTTTCTCTTTAATGAAAGGCTAACTATATAGAGCGCAACGTCCCCGTTTTTCAAAATGGCTTCGTCGCAAGAACAAGCGCAAGTTGTAGCATGGTTTATCGAATTTAAATGTGTAAGTCATGTACAGCGTAAATGGGGTATTACCATGCGAGTTTGGAAGTGATAAAAAGTTCACAGGGTGATATGGATGAAAAGAGGAAGTCCGATAGCTTCGCCACCCAGATCTCCAGACATAACACCTTTGGACTTCTTGTAGGATACGTGAAAAACATTGCTTACCAATCTTGAATCAGTGACACTGTGAGAGACTTGCACCTCTCTCTTGGGCACCTAGATACGTGGGAGGTAGGGAAGAAACACTCGCCATGATCCAAACAATCTATTTATTTATCACACAATGAAAAGACACAATTTAAACTAATAATAGTAAGAGAATGTCTCAATGCTAATCACGAGAGTGGAACAACGACGTTAAAACATGAATGATTAGGAGACTATCAAACTTGATCCTTACTTTATAAAGGATCTAACCCAGCAATACTCAACCTGCGGCCCGCATGCGGCCCAACAAACCTTTTTAAGCGGCCCAGTGATGGCCCACTGCTCTGAGAAATTTACTTATTTAAGAACATTGTATCACAAATTTGGTGCGAAATTCTTTGTCAAGAAATCAGATACATCAATTTTGCTTTTTCCTGTACGAATTGATATTTTTTTCAATTTGGAATGGTTACTGTTAGTGATAACAGACGACAGTGGAGTAGCGACAACTTTATGGGTGGAACTAATTTTTAGCTGTCTTTCATATCTTGCAAACGAAAAACATTCAAAGAAAATATATCGTTTCAAGACGATTGGGAGGTTGACTATTTTGTAGTGAAAAACAAATATGGATAAGTAACCGTTTGTTTTGTCACGAAAGTGCTCTTTTTAAAAAATACCGATAAACAGGAATCCCTCAATGACACTTTTCCTCGAAGATCTCTTTCAAGAGATGATACTTTCTTGAATAATCTTTGCAACAGCAATAAAGTGGTAATATCACAGCGTTAATAAAGGCATCCTATAAAGTTTGTTATATTATTGGTAATCATATGAAACCGTTTACTGATGCAGAAATTGTGAAGGAATGTTTCTTAAAGGCTTCTAGTTTAGTGTTAGAGACAAAAATAAAAAATAATAATTAGAAAAAGTAAAACAGGAGTTATATAAAATTTTGATCAATTTTCCACATTTAAAATTTCTAATGTTATCTTGGCCTTAAAGAGTTTCTCCCTTCCCATCCTCCATTTATCCTCATGTTGCGGCCCGCGTGGAATAACTAACATATGTATGCTGCCCACGTGAAGTAGTTGACATATGTATGCGGCCCAGCAGAAAAAAAGGTTGAGTACCCCTGATATAACCTATCATCTGAAGGAAGAAGGTTCGTTCTGGGTACCTTCCGTTCCGAACGCGAGTACTTAACCAATCACGCCAAAACGATCATCTTCGCGTGATGTTGGTACTAGTTCATATAGATATCACTCCACCACATACTCCCCTGCCAGTGTTTCGGCGAATAGGCGAACAAACGATACCATATTCGTGGCGAGCATGTAAGCAGTTGCGTCACTTGGTGGGTTGCGTCATTTGTGCGAGACGACTTTGAGAAGTAACGGCTTATTTGCGTCAATGCTTGACGGCTTAGTTGCTTTTGGGGTGGATAGATGGCGCCACGACTGCGGCGCGTGAAAGGTGAGGTTCCTTTGCACGGCCCGGTCACCATGAAGGAGGAAGGTTTTTTCTGGGACCTTCCGTCGAAGAATTTTTAAACCCAACCGCCCGATCGTCTTTGGGATTTTGGGACTATTCATATAATAGGTACGTTCATATAGATATCACACCGCCACAAATCTAATATCAATTTAATCTTAGTGAACAATGGTCATTTTAATATTTCCTCCTAATGAGATATTAATCAGAATAATTCAAGTATGATACCTTCAGTAGCAATCTCACCTCTGATTCGAGTATATCTCCTCTCCTACTCTCTATTCAAGCTAGAAAACTTCGACTGTATATTGTAAGTTAATCTGAATATCACGATTTTGTTCTTCCAAAGGGTTGGCTGTGAATTACGTAAATTGATAGCCCAAAGATTTCCCAAGAGGATTAATTGAAGGATCGCGTATAGATCCATCACAACACTGATGAAATAAAAAGTTGAGTTACACTGGCCATTCAGATTGTAGGTCTTGCAATGCTTCATAGAATGTGGCTAGAAATCTCGTAGAGACTCAATGTGTTGCGCGCAACTCATGATGCGCACATTGAAATCGTGCAATAAATCATAGTAAAAAACTTTAATAATGTTTTCTCTATGGAACGAAAAAAAAACTTTAAGTAAATATCCTTGTGGTATTTTTTTTAATGATGTTTGAAAGTTTAGTCATACTTTTCGGACATCCTGTATATTGATGCCAAAATATAATAATGCATATCGAAATATTTTTTTATTTAAGAAGTTTGAATGAGTTTTAAGGTTATAGTAATTCATTAGTACACATTATTTATTATGTGCACAGCAAGAGACATAATATGAGGTCAGTGATAGCGTTGCAGTCTAAGTTTTATGGAGTGGCTTGAAAAAAAAAAAAGTATTTTAGAGTGAGAAATGCCTATATATTATTAAAAAGTGAAAAAGATGAACTTGTTCGTATAGGGCGTAGTCAGTCCTAAATGGGGCCCGAATCAAAATTCCTTGTGGGGGGCCCTTTTCCTGCAGAATTGTGCAATCGGCTACGCGCGCGACACCTTTTTGTTTCCCCATACGCTGAGAGAAACACATTGTTCTGATTGGTATTAAAATTTTTAGCTGTGTGAAAAGTCTTGTGCATTCTGCATGAATTTATAACCCGAAATTAAGGAGCCATTCTTGGTTAATTTTAGATTTTAACGTCAAATCTGTTGAATATCAATAATTTGTTCCCTCTCCTTAATTGGAAAAATTTCTCATTTATCCCTTTATCATATTATAATGCAGCACTAAACATTTGTAACCATCCAGGTCTTCGCCGGGAATCGAACCCAGGCCCTACGACACAACAGTCAGCGGCCCTAACCCCTATACAGTATATGCGGCGAAAATTTTTACAAAAAATCATCAAGGCATAGATTTTTTATAAAAAATTATAATACATTTACATTTAATTCAGTAAAATTGAAAAATCATTTAATAAAATAAGTATTTATATTTGTTGCGTTAGTTACGGTGATTATGAAATTGATAAGCAATTTCAGAGGCCAAATACTAAAAAATAAAATTGTATCAATACATAAAGTCTATTATATTAATTGAAATAGAACTATTATGCAATGGACTAAATTCATGTGACGTCACGATCACGTGATTCCGTCATCAGGGGAATATGGCGTCATCTGTTGCGTACGATTATTTTGTTCTTAAAAATTTACATTTTACTTTCTAAAATGTCTTACTTTGCTGAAATGGTTGCTCGATCAGTTAAAGAAAGGTTAATTGGAAGGAAAAAATCATTTTTTAATATCATGTTAAAAAATCTAAGTGCTTTGATGGCATGATGAAGCGTGACATACAATCTTCCCAGTATTTATGTGTTTGACCACTCTTTGAATAATGTTTTCAACACCGTAAGACAAATGAAACTTCTTCAAAAAGGATTTTGGACTTCTACAAGAATGTAAATATTTAAAAGCAAATGTTTATTTTATATTGAGAACATATTATGTGTTTAGTTAACTTAAATTTTTTACTTATTTTACACAACTTCAGAGTAGTTAACAGAGGTACTTCAGCATTTAATTATCTAAAATTAGAACACAAGAATTTGATATGTAACCATACATGTATCAAAAAGAAGTATATATATTTATAAAACTTATTTTACTTAATAATTTTACAATATTACAGGGAAAAAGAAAAAATACAGAAATGGAAAAATATCTTAATTTACTACAGCTCTGTTAATGTTTATACTAATTGATGAAATAAGCACCACTTTCAAACATTAGAAATCAAAATTATCATTTACCATTTGTAAAATTACACATAAGAAAATTGTGCTACATTTTAAAAGTCTTTATTCGCTGCACTACTTTAGGTAAAATATATGATTTATCGAGAATTGAATTCCAAATATGGTAATAAATTAAGGCATTAAAATAAATTAGAATGTGTATATAGTAGAATATAAATTTGTGTCCATATTTTAAATATTAAAGTCCTGCTCACTCCTACACGACCAAAATAAAAAAGTCATTTTTGAATTCATAATTCTTTTACAAAAAAAATAAAAATTGTAATATATTTGCGTGGTATCTTTTAACACATATGTTTTTCAGAGTTTGACTGTGTGGTATAAACCTGTCACACACATATACAATTTTTTTCTACATATGTATAACAAATATGCATTTATTGGTATTTGTACAATTTGTAGAAGATTTATCATTATAGAGATTAGATTTATTTTATACTTTTGCAAAAATAAATCTTGTGATATAAGTCCTGAATAAATTTGTTGCATTGAGTTAGTTGCAAATATATTGACCTAAGAGTACTTGGATCAATTTATGATATTTATCGAAGAGAATTTCAGAGAATCTTTTTTTCAAAACTATTGTTAAGGGTTAATTGGCCTAAATCACTGATATTTTTGTGTGACATATGTTTCGAAGACAAATTTTGGGCACTTGTGTATTATAATGATCAATTTCTTTTTTAAAAGTATAATTATATATAAAAGGATACTTTAGATACATATTAGTGATAACAAAATAACATGTCAATACATTTCTCCAAGTAAGTTTTAAGTTTGCATGAAATGGAACTCAAGTGTTTAACACTAAACAGAAATATCTGGTCAAGAGACATAACTAGTAGAAATTGTGAATGGAAATTTTATGCAACTATTTATTTCCATATATATATTGTATTGAATTGTTTCTATCTTTTTTGCAATTCATTGTGTTATAAAAATAAGATTCATTTTCATCAATGGATAAATATTTATTATTAATCAAAAAAAAACTTTCATATTAACTCTATCTAATTTATATATATAAAAGAAAGTCGTATTAGTTACACTATTTATAACTCAAGAACGGCTGTACCGATATGGCTAAAAATTAGTGGGGAGCTTAGAGCCAGGAGACGGACATAGGATACTGTTTATCCCGTTCGACAGCGTTTCCGTGTGACTTGACATAAAACGTCAGTCACTATAAAACGTGGTATAACAAAAAAGAATCAGACTTCGAATAACAAAACGCAAATGACAGCTATGTAATGTAATGGACGTATGGATGACAATTTGATTTTTGTAAGAAATCAATATTAAAACTATTTCTATTAAATAAATAATTAACAATCATAATGTTATGATGGAGCCATTGCCCATTCAAATAAAAAGTGAAGTGAACTATAAAACGCGGTATAACAAAAACGCATCAGACTTGGAATAACAAAACGCAAATGACAGCTAAGTAATGGTTATAAATTTGATTTTTGTAAGAAATCAATATTAAAACTATTTCTAATAAATAAATAACAATAATAATGTAATGATGAAGCCATTGCCTATTTAAATAAAAAGTGAAGTGAACTATAAAAGGTGGTAAACCAAAAACGCATCAGACTTGGAATAACAAAACGCGCATCTCGAACAGCTAAGTAATTTTGTCTATGAATGAATGGTTGAAAATTTGAGTTTTGAAACAAATTTTTAGGCGAATTGAAGTTTAATTAACAATGCTGCGATCAAGACGATCGAATCTTTCCCGACAAAGCCGTAATGCAAGAAGGATACGAAACACTGCAAATGAAAGGACTGAAGAACAAGAAATAGCACGTGAACAGCGCCGCGTTAGTATGGCTCGACATCGTGCTTCTCAATTACAACAGCAAAGTGAGGCAGCCCGTGAAACGGCTCGGTTGGCAATGCAAAATCGTCGAGCGAACAACAGAGGTCAACAAATAGATAATTTGGTACCTGTCGATGAATCGAGAGGATTGATATCATTTCCAAATAATTTCTGTAATTTTGTCTCATCAAAAGACGAACTTATCAACAATGTATTTCCAAACATTATTTCTAACTACAAAAATAATGAATGGTTGAGTGAGCGAGCAATTTTAGCGGCTAAGAATAAAGATGTAGATGACCTGAACTACATAATTCAAAATAAGATCATTGGAACAATGCATTCATTCAAATCTATTGACTGCGTCACAAATGAAGATGAAGCCACCAACTATCCAATTGAATTTTTAAACTCCTTGGATGTGCCTGGCTTACCACCGCACAATTTACGCCTAAAGGTTGGCTCCGTAGTAATCATGCTTCGAAACATAAACCAACCAAAACTGTGCACCGTACGCGTTTGGTGGTTAGAAAATTGATGAACAATTAATTTAGGTGAGGAAGTTCTCATTCCGAGGATCCCAACCGATATGCCGTTTGAATTTAAAAGACTTCAATTTCCGATCCGTCTTGCATTTGTCATGACCATCAACAAATCACAAGGCCAATCCTTAAAAGTTTGTGGTTTGAATCTAGAACATCCATGTTTTTCCCATGGTCAATTATATGTGGCATGTTCACGGGTCGGAAGACCATCTGCGTTGTTTGTTTTTGCGCCTGATAATAAAACAAAAAATGTTGTGTATCACAAGGTACTTAAGTGAAGAGCAACCTATGTACTAAAATACAGAAACAATAATGAATGATTAATGTAGGTACTTTAATTTTTTGTATTTTCTAATAAAAAAAACTTAATAAATTCAAAAATCTGTTTATTTATTGTCTTTAAGGCGGAACAGAGTTCGCCGGGTCAGCTAGTATGAGATAAACAATAGCTTTAAGTATGTAGAGTAATAGCAGGTTTAGGGGGAGAACAATAGAAGGGGCGTGTCACCTGTCAATCAAACCCCCGCCAACGGAGCCATCGTCCAACAGGAGAGTTTCCTTCCCCCTTCCCCTCTCAGCCTGTTAGATAAGGAGGGAGGGCCAATCCCCCTTCTCCTCCTCCCCCCATCGCGCCACGTGTGTAACAAGAGGGGTTTTCTTTTGGAGGGGGAAGGGTTAAATTTTCCCCA
>BMAV01000741.1:0-28578 GCA_019973955.1 Trichonephila inaurata madagascariensis
TGATGTTACCACGCTTTTCGTTCCACGAATAACGCTTATTTTTTTACAGGTTATTCTATAGACGAGGGCTTTATTATTCCCGGGGCTGCCCTGAGAGTTTGCTGAAGAGGGCAGCCTCGGGAGGGACCACAGTAGCCGACCTCCACGTGGTGTCCTCGGGCCACGCTGTGCATCGAACAGATGACAGCGGCTGACGGGCTACTAAGCTATTGTGCAGTTATAACTTTACAGAACAGTGGTAATACAGTCTACCAGTTGCGAATTTTTTTCATTAGTGCGCGAAAAGGTTCGCCAAAATTTCACACACAAGTGTTTTCTTTCTTCTATCATTGTATTTTTGGGTTGAAAAGCAAATGAAAATTCGTCAAACACCTGCAAAGTGCATTTAATACAATATTACAAGGAGGAAAGCTTTGGTATAAACAGTTTATCGAATTTATCTTTCAATAATGGGTCAGTTGTAGTGGAGATGTTGAAAAAAAAATGGATCTTAGTATAAGATATTTATGGTATGGTAATTCATTAAAATATCGCCAGATTTGGCGCACGATTCACTATCTTTTTCTAAGTGGACTTGTATCAACGTATTAACAGTAATTGACCAATTTATGATAGTTAAATATTGTAACTAAAAGAAGTATCCGACCACCTCTTTGAATATGGGGATTTCCAGAACATTTATAAAAAAAACAATAAATATATCCTTAGTGATATAAATTCTTTTCCGCAGATATTTAACACTTCTTGTGTATGCATTTTAACACAAAAAAAAGGAGAGTTCTGAAAAAGTTTCCTTAGATTTAATTTGCAATCTTGTTTGTGCGTCTTTTTCTTGACCACTAAATTTTTATCCATTTGTATAAATTCTCGGTTGACATTCTTTAATGTGATCTGCAATTCGCTTATGCATGGTTAATTAATTTTTATAGGTTTCATGGGGTAAGCTCTGCCGCTTATTTCAAAAACACTAATATCTGTTACTCACATATTAGCACGTCGACCGTTTCCGCCTCAACATAAACCGTCGTGATATTTTATAAAATGCCCTTCCCATCTATGCTGGAACACACTGCTCTTGTTTATAAATTGCCTCATTTTTCTGTTCGTTATTAGTGAATAGAGCCCTAAAAGGACAAACTGTCAAGGTCATAGAAAAACAAGCAGTTGGCGCTATTACTTCTCCATCGCCAAAAAATCGTGTTAAAATAGGGACTGCCAATATAAATTTTAAAAGAATGAAACATTTGGTCTTCTGAAAGATTTAACGGAATGTGCAATCCATCGACTAAAACCCATGTTGGAGTGTAACAAGAAATTCATCTCAACTAAAAAAAGGAAGGTTGATGTGAAAATGCGGTAATTACGTATTATCGCAACAATCACCAACTCTATTAATGACTCTCGCCAGATTTGCAAGTCCGACTTCCGATATAACGTGTGCGTTGAATATGCGCATCAGGTCAGTGGCGCACACAATAACCTAGGGGTCCGGACCCTCCCCAAAACCTCTAGATTTTTTTCTTTTCTCGAATGATTATACCTGGGTATATAGTACGTAAAATGTAATTACAAGTATTTGTTATTAATGATTAATTTTATTAATTAATGCTAATTAATTATTCAATAATTAGTTTTTTACTGTGTTTTGTTCCCGAAAATCGACAAAATCAAGAGGAACATGATACAAGAATGGTGAATTTTCGACCCCGTACCCCTCCCCTTGAAAAATTCCTGTGTGCGCTACTGGACTAGGTGTTTCGTGTAATGTCGCCAATAGGTTGCGATAATACAAGTCACGAAAACACCTTAACTACAATATGATCAAGATGTGCAATTTACTCAGGACAGAAAGAGAACTGTTATTAAAACATTTGCAATGGTGTGATGTGAAGCCCAGTGGTTGAGTGGATAGTGCATCGCGCCTCCACGCCACAGTCCCATGTTCACCCTCCAGGCTGGGCAGTTGTTGACTCCAGCATATCATCCCTTCAATGGGTCGATAAAATAAGTAAAAACTTGCTTGAAAACTTAAGACTGGGGGTTTCGCATCAGATTGACCACATGACCTTAACATCTGCACATGTACCAGGGCCAAAGTCGCGTCTACTTAATGGGTACAGTAGGGCCTGCATGGGCTGCCGCCACTGCGTTCCAGCTAATGGTGTTGTGTAGAGTAGATTTCATGGATCCCTATTTTAATGCAATAGTACTGCCAAATTTACAAAAACCGTATCATCTACTTTGTTACCTGAAGTGAGTGCATGACTTCTGAAACTTCATTCTAAAAAATCGAGCGATGTAGCTTCAGACAGTTCTGTTCCAAGGCAGAGTACTTTTGCATATGTAATATTGTACAAGAATGGACGTCATCCAAGTACGTACCATTTGTTTATTAGCAGAACTACAGTTACCCTCAACAGGATCATCTCCATCTTTTTTAATTGGACACATTGGGGATCCCGTTCCACCTATCCACCTTGGTGCAATATTTCATTATTGCCTAGTTGTCGCGTTTACTGGCTTCACCCCACTCTGAAGTAATGTAAACATTTTCACTCAGAGCAAGTTAAAAGAATATGCAATAAAAATTATCCACATATCTTTCCGGTGGAGAATGGCCATTACCGCCAAAAGATTTTTGTGTCGCCAACAAGGAGGGTTGATAAACCTTATTTCGCTGGATGCTCGCAACAGCATTGTCTTAATCTGACAGTTGTCACGTCAAGCGCATGTATAATGTGAGGATACAAGAACGTCTTCGCAGTCTATAAGTACTGAATTTTTAATAATCAGAAAATTACAGACTTTCCAGACAAGTTTTAACACCTGATTTCATTTCTGTGCTGGACATTAAAATCAGTACCTCTGCAATGTACTCAGATGTCGGAACATTATCGAGAATCATGAATGTTACGGACAGTTTCGCGTAAGTTTCTATAAAAAAATTTCAAGGAAATATTTCCAAACAACAGGTCTTTGACGGAAATGTATTTTGAAAATATTTTTAACCGCTCCGTTGCCATTTTAAATTGGACCATCATCTTGATAAAAATTCGATTAATCGCTTTAAAATTTTTTCAAATATATATATCCTACACATGTCGCCGTCGAGAAATACATCATTCGCAATGAATGTGTTTTAATATTTCTTTAATTCTCTATACTCAATGGCAGACTTTAATATAATCTGTTCCTTTTTCATTTATTTCCAAGTCATGTTTAGACGACGAAACCGACACCCGAGTGGACCCGTTATTTCCTTTTATCCATAACGCTTACAATTCATGTAGCTTCGTTTTGAACGATGGTTAAATTACATGAGCCCCCATCCCGAGGCACGAACGTCTGAGTTGCAATCTGCAGTGCCCTCGGAGTGCTACCCCTCCGTTCGATTCTCGATCAAAACCTAGTTTTCGAGAAAAAAAAAAGTCTTCGGACGTATACTCTCTCGTTTCGAAGTGATGTGCATTGCAGTTCTAACAAGCATCCTATTTCTCCACAAAAATTTTCAGAGATTCCTATTTATTTGAAAGCATAAATTAAGCATTAAGGTATGGTATTGAAAACTGGTTTCCTGAAATATGTCGGTTTAAAATCGCACGCCTTATGAAGGATTGCTATGATGTGAATATTTTGGGCCCCATTCAGGGTAATACAAACGCATGAAAAGTTTTAATCCCACTTTTTATTAAATTCGAAAAAGAACCAAATTGGTTCTTGCTGAATAAAAATTTCAATGATTTGTATGTAAAATCAAACGAACTGTGTGCAATTATCTCTTGAAAAGTCAGTTACATTTCACTTCCAGAAATAATATAATATTCATTGGTGTGTGCCGAAACAAAACAGCAAGCTATTCATTTCAAATAATTTAGCATTACATTATAAGCACTTCAACTTTTCAATTTCTGGATTGTTTCATCCTGATTGGTCAAGATGGCGCTATGTGTATGCAAACTACGTACAAAAATTTTTAAACGTTACTTCTTAGGAATTCTCAAATAAAAATTACTCCCATTAACTTTAAATACACATTATCAATACTATATTTTATGAAAAGAATATTTTGCTACACGAATATAATGACTTTAAATCACTTCAGAAACACTAATTCTGCTTTTTTTTCATGAAAAAGGGGGTGGGGGGTTAAAAATAAAGTAACCCTAGAACTACTTCAAGAAACCACTCTCCATGACATCCTTTGGAAAGGGCAACGGTCAAGGACCCTTGGAGATCAGCTGACTGTTAAAGTCTTTTGCTTAAATTTTAGAAATGATCGGTAGAAAGGGAATCATTTGAACAGGACAGCTATGAGGGGGAGAGTGGGACTCTATTTTTAGCACTGACAGTGGGTGACTCTTGGGAACAGTGGTCTGCAAACTTTTCTATATACCTCACAGAGCTTCAAGAACAGGTGTGACTTTTTTCCAACAAACAAATATAGAAAAGTAAAAAAAAAAAATTACTTATAGGCTTATTATGGAATTTTTTACGCAAATAAAGCACATTTTTTAATGCAAGAAAATTTGAAAATAAGATGAAGTGCAAATTTAGGTTTTATTGTTAATAAACTTTTACAGGTTCAATTCAGTTGCTAGGTACAAAATAAAAAACGAGTAACTTGGAAACACACACTCTTTATATAATTATTAAACAGTTAGTATTCACTTAATGTGTGTGTGTGTGTGTGTGTGTGGTGTGTGTGTGTGTGTGTGTGTGTGTGTGTGTGTGTGTGTGTGTGTGTGTGTGTGTGTGTGTGTGTGTGTGTGTGTGTGTGTGTGTGTGTGTGTGTGTGTGTGTGTGTGTGTGTGTGTGTGTGTGTGTGTGTGTGTGTGTGTGTGTGTGTGTGTGTGTGTGTGTGTGTGTGTGTGTGTGTGTGTGTGTGTGTGTGTGTGTGTGTGTGTGTGTGTGTGTGTGTGTGTGTGTGGAATTCACTCTTTCTTTTTGCACTAAGTCATCTATATTAGATTAACTTTTGCAGATGCTAACAAAATAGGTTATTATAGGTGCACATCAGCTAGTTGTATGAATAATATTTATATTATGTTCATAGCAGAAAACGCGTTTATTCACACAAACATATTTTGATCCCAAATTTTGAGATCTCTTTTGTCTAGACAACCCCACTTCAATAAAATTGTAGAAAGTACCATTATTATGCATTCAATTTTTTAATTTTTCAGTATAATCTTTGCAAGTGTCCAACCGGCCTCGTGCCACGTACACACTGCCCTAGAACTAGAAGGTCTTTTGTGAAGCTCCAAGAACTAGAAGGTCTTTTTGTGAAACCCCTAGAACAAGTAGTATTTTTGTCGCAAGCAAGGAACCCTATTCCACAATAATACCCTTTTGTAAAGGCAATTAAAAAAAAGTATTGCATCAATTATTGTAAATTTAATCTACTTTTAATATAATTTATTAATTAATAATATTAATCTCTGTGATCCAGAAAGCCACCCACCCATTCACATTATGTTTAGTAACAAGAATATGTACTTGATTTTTTCACACAAAACCGTCGAAGTCTAAGCCCATTGAAATTAACTGTAATCGCATTACATATTCTGAGCTTAATTTATTCCTATACTTTTGTTTTTGTAGCCACTTATGCTGTGCTGTTTATTTTTCACTTGTACACATTGTTCTGAATGGGATTAAAATGTTTAGAGGAATACTGAGTATTTTTTGTATGAATTTGCAACAAAAGATTTAGAGCTTTTCTTGCTTAAATTTAAAGTTTGACATCAAATCGTTGAAAAGGTCGATAAGTCGTTACCTCTCCCTTATTGTAGGTGTTTTCCCAACAAATGTCAAAAAGTGCACTTTCCACATTGGAAAACTATTTAGTTTTGCAAGACATTGTACTAACGAATATACAATATCTCGTGGAACCCGGGAGTGTAAACAATAAAATTTTATCAATCTATTAGGTAATATAAAAAAATAAAACATTTTTTAATATCTTTTATATTATAATAAAAGTTTAAAAAGTATTGCAAAATAAAGTTATTATGTTGAAAAAAAATTTTCAGTTTCTTAATGACAGGAGTGAGCTTTAAATTCTTGTGGGGATGCAAACTTCATATAGAGAAGGTGAATCCATTTTGCATACAGTTATAATTTTTTTTTTTTTTTTTCGATTTATTTATTGTGACTCGTGGAACACAGTTTGAAGACTACTGTCATGGTGTGTATACTTTCTTAGTGGGTGAAAAAACCCCGGAATTGTCATTTGATGTTTAACGTTGCTCTGCAAAGTAACAAGAGGATTATTGTGATCGGCCAAACCCGTACTTTGAACCATGGTCAAGTAACGTGAACGAAAGCCGAGCTGGCACACTCCCCTCTTTTAACGACCCCACCACACCAACGGAGGATGTTTCAGCTCTCGACAGATTTAGCGTCCATCGCTGCCCCACATCGGTGGGTCTTAGTGGTACTGGGTTCGAACTCATGACAAAGCCAGCCACCGATCCGATACCTCTACCACTCTTCGGCTACCACGGTCACAAAAGAGTGCTGTAGATTTCCGGATAAAGCAGTGCTTCAAACTTTCAATATTTGCGATCCACTTTTCAGTCATAATTTTCAACGCAGACCCCTTCGTACAATGTATTGAATGCAATTATAATGTAATTTTTGATGGTAAAACCACAACAATACAATACGATTTTAACTATAAACCGTACTACTATCAAGATAAATATTTTTGGATATGACAAGCCCAGGGGAGTCACTAGTACTACTGTCTGTTTTTAATTGAATATTGATAAATTACTATTAAATACTTTGTGTGCAGTTTTTGATACATTTATAAGTAGTGTGTATTACATCAAAGTGTGAATGTGTAATTTATTTGTTTCTATTTAAGAATGTATTTCACACACACACACTTTTATAATTATTTTAAATTGTAAATTATTTTTTGTTAAATTGATAATTGCGTTAAATCTTTTATTTTCGATTTTTCGCGGATATGCTTGCCACCCTCCCCCAAAAGTAGGCTATCACACCCCTCCTGGGGAGAGGGCGCCCCTACAGCTGAGAGAGACGCAGCGATTAAGATTTTATTTCGAGTTTTGAGAACTCAACTTAATAACAGTAAACATGAAACAAAACAAGTATTTGAGGAAGAAAAGCCAAGCGATTTGACATAATAATTTTCGCTGATAGCGAAATGAAGATTTGATAATTTAGGTATAAAAAATGAAAGAGAATAATTGCCTTGTTAATAAATAATACTAGGTAAGTTGTAATTTTCTAAAAATTTTTAATTTTTCTCTTTTTTTCACCCTCTATTCTTTTGCGCTCCCAAATCTCTTTTGCGCCCTAGGTATGCCTAGCTCGCCTAAGCGGAAAAGCGGGCCTGATAAAGAGAGAAATTTGTGAGAATAATCGGTTCTTTCAACTAAATGGCTTTTAACTCATACTTTTACTACTGAAGCCTGTTAGAAAAATTATTTTTATGGGAGCAAAGCAATTTTTTTTTTTGTTATCCCAAACAATCAGTTTCGGTCACTTCATATTTTTTGATTCCAATCATTTGAATTGATTTACATAATAGTTACTATGTTAATTAAATATCTTTTTCAATAACCGCACAATTAATAAAAATTTTGCACAATTATTAATAACATAAAAATACAACTTTTAAAAGGTTTGAGTGAGGGAATATTAACGTCGTACTTTTCGTTAATCGAGGACTTTGGCAACCGATCTCCCACTATGAACCATAATCAAGTGACGAGAATAACCAGAGCTACCCCCTCTACTACCCAACAATCACACCCACTGGAGGAGGTGTAAACATAGACATAGGGCAGCGGTAGTCGAGTGGTTAGGGTATCGGATCGTTGGCTGACCTTGTCACGAGTTCGAGCCCAGTACCACAAAGACCCGCCGTAATATGGCAGCGATGTACGTTATTTTGTCGAGAGCTCAAACGTGTCCCTCCCGTTGGTGTGGTGGGAGAGGTAGTTAGGGAGAGAGGTGGTGCCAGTTAGGTTGCGACATGGCTACACGTCTGATTGCCATGTCGTGGGTGTCGGCGTGTTAGAGGTGTGTGATTCTTCGGAATGCTGAGACATTTTTAGAATTCCTTAATATGACTTTTATTAAGAATTTAACTTAGATACTTTAGATATCGAACAAACTTATTGTTGAGAGTAAACCAACACACGTAGTCTTTAACTTACTCAGATCGCGCAACATCAATACTTATCAATATAAATATATTGCATCCGCCTAATCTCAATCTCACACACATACTATGTCGTGAATATAATCTTCCTACCTTGGTTGAATACCAGCGTCTAAGCTATTTCAAATCTTCTCCAAAGATTGTACAATGGTATAAAAATTCCTTTGGTAGTTGGAAGTGGGGGTGGCGTCTTGATTCTAAGTAAGCCGTCGATCAACACTTCTATCTTCTACACTGAACTCTTCTAAATTGCCATTTTTGCTCACTAAAATTTCTATCCTTTTAAAGGTTATCTTATTTGCATCTATGCTTCGTTTCACTTCTTGGATTTGGGTTGGAAAAGTTTTGCCATTAATTGTGGCCGTCAAAGAACATAGAGGTTATGTTAGAGGAAGAACGCGAGAGATGTCACAAGGTGTCTTCCAAGTCACTTGACTATGGTTCAAAATTACGTGGTCCGTCGGCAAAAGCCCTCGTGTAGCTGTACAGTGCGACGTTAATATTCACTCACAATTCATCGTTCATGTGTACGCCGATATTCGAATAATTACGTATTCCTCGAATTCTGAATTACATCGTTGATAGAAGTGTCGCATAACAATACACCTGACATATTCTGTGTTATACATGTAAATGAAAATTCAAGTTTTAAGTCGCATACTGTAATTAATTTAGTAACAATAATAATTTGATGTTAATGTCATTCAATAACAATGAGAGATTAGCTTCTATATAATATAATTGTAGGTTAAAACGATTTTGGTCTTAAAGAAAATTATAAGCTCCTTTCCTAATTCATTTCAAACATAGTTGTTTAATTGTTAATGCGATGTGTGTGTGTGTGTTTCATAACCAAATAACAGTTTCATTTAATGTAGTAAATACTGCAGTACAGGCTACATTATGTGGTATCCTGTTTAAGAAAAATGTAGATGTAGAAAACAAATTGTACTTAAATTTGAATTTCTGAATTGCTCTTATAAGAACCACTCCATCGAGAACATAAGTTTCATACCAGTCTATACTGAATTTTTAATAATCAGAAAATTACAGACTTTTCAGACAAAGTTTTGGACTCTGATTTCATTTCTGTGCTGGACATTAAAATCAGGCAATCTTCTGCACGTACTCAGATGTCGAACATTATCGAGAATCACTAATGTTACGGATCATTTCTCAAGCGTAGTTTCCTAAGTAAAAATTTCAAGGAAATATTTTCAAAACAACAGGTCTTTTGACGGAAATGTATTTTGGAAATATTTTTAACCGCCTCATACATTTTAAATTGGACCATCATCTTGATAAAAAATTGATTACTCACTTTAAAATTTTGAAATATATATCCTACACATGTCGCCGTCGAGAAATACTGCATTCGCAATGAATGTTTTAATATTCCTTTAATTCTCTATACTCAAAGGCAGACTTTAATAATCAGTTCCTTTTTCAATTATTTTCTAGTCATGTTTAGACGATGAAACCGACACCTGAGTGACACATCGCTGTCTTAAAATTAAAAAATGCAGCTTGAAAGAATGGGCGCACATTGTACGCCAGTGTACCCCATGCGCCAGATTTTACGGTACATTATGTTTTTATAGAAATATTTGTGAAAATAAAAATTAAAGTATTTTACAGTCACAACATGCATGTGAAAAAATAAAGGAGTAAAATAAGATGGGAAGCAAGGAAATGTGTAATAATACAATTAATACAAGACAACAGGAAAAATATTTTAATATCATTTTTTATTAAATTATACTTTATAAATACACTTTTGAGATTATTGTAACAAAATGGTACATATAAAACTCTGTATTATTCATGAAAGCTCAAAACAAAATACCCTTTTTGCATTCATCCAAGAAAACTCCAATAATGTTAAGGGTATCATGAAAAACATTAAAAAATGAGTTTCTTTTAAATCCATTGATTTTAAAACAACTCCTCTTCCAAGTAAGATCTCTAATTATTCTTGCAATATTTTTAGCATCATCTCCAAAAAATATACAGATCTAACATTAATTGTATGCTTCAATTTCATACCTACATTAAATTTCATTTTTATTCATCATTATTTAAATATATCATTTTAGTTTTGAGAATTTTAAAAAGATTCAAAACTTTAAACTGAAAACTATTTTCTAAACAACAAAATTTTAAAATTTTGTTAAACAAGATTTTTTGTAGAAAATAAAAGAAAATATGATCACATTCTTTAAACATAGTTGAAAATGTTAATCATATGAATTTTAATAATGAAAGAAAATTTAAGACTTCAGAAAAATCATAAATTGAAACTTCCTTTTTGTGCACTACACAGAAGAACTTCTGGATACGAATACATGATTCAATATTGGAAACATCATAATTTCTAGAATACATAAGGTCCAACACAATCATATATTATCCAATTAATTTTTAAAAATTTATAACAGAGTGAAAGCTACATTAATGTCAGTGGCATAGCTACCAACGGGTTAGGTGGTGTCGTGTGCATGGGTGCCATCGACCCCTGACCATCTAGTAAACCACAAATTTGCAGTTAATATTATTTTCAATCTTTTCATTTTTCTATAAACTGTTACTTTAAAATAAACTTCAAGTTCCATGAAAAATCTTTACAATGTTTATTATTACATCTTTAAAACCTACACTTTCGCAATCCTAACTCACATCTGCAATACACTGATGTAATTTTTTCCTCTCCTCATTTTTTAAGAGTTTCTTTTTTAAATAATTATAATATTACAATGTATTTTTGTTCATGTATATTTTTTTGGATAATTTCCGTCTATATCTTAATGGACCATTTTGCATCTCTAAGCCCTCTGTCAGATGAGTTCAATTCTCCCAAATAAATAAATAAATAGCTAGAGATTCCAACAATGTTTTGTAGCATAGAATTACATTTTTCCATTTCTCCCTTCCTTTTAATGTCAGTAAGAACTCCAGCACATATGAATTGTATTGATAAATTATAAAACTAAAATTATGGATAAAACAAGTAATATAAAAAGAAAAATTAAAAGCAATACGTAACTGAACGAAGCAATACTGATTTTTCACTACAATCTATCGTTCATGTGTACGCGATATTCGAATAATTACGTATTCCTCGAATTCTGAATTACATCGTTGATAAAAGTGTCGCATAACAATACACCTGACATATTCTGTGTTGTACATGTAAATGAAAATTCAAGTTTTAAGTCGCATACTGTTATTAATTTTAGTAACAATAATAATTTGATGTTAATGTCATTCAATAACAATGAGAGATTAGCTTCTATATAATATAATTGTAGGTTAAAACGATTTTGGTCTTAAAGAAAATTATAAGCTCCTTTCCTAATTCATTTCAAACATATTGTTTAATTTTTACGCATGTGTTGTGTGTTTCATAACCAAATAACAGTTTCATTTAATGTAGTAACACAGAAAATAGGCTACATTATGTGGTATCCTGTTTAAGAAAATGTAGATGGTAGAAACAAATTGTACTTAAATTTGAATTTCTGAATTGCCTTATAAGAACCACTCATCGAGAACATAAGTTTCGATACCAGTCTATACTGAATTTTTTAATAATCAGAAAATTACAGACTTTTCAGACAAGTTTTGGACTCTGATTTCATTTCTGTGCTGGACATTAAAATCAGGCAATCTTCTGCAATGTACTCAGATGTCGGAACATTATCGAGAATCACGAATGTTACGGACTGTTTCGGCGTAAGTTTCCTATAAAAAATTTCAAGGAAATATTTTCCAAACAACAGGTCTTTTGACGGAAATGTATTTTGAAATATTTTTAACCGCTCCGTTGCCATTTTAAATTGGACCATCATCTTGGATAAAAATTGATTACTCACTTTAAAATTTCTTTTGAAATATATATCCTACACATGTGCCGAGAAATACTGCATTCGCAATGAATGTTTTAATATTCCTTTAATTCTCTATACTCAAAGGCAGACTTTAATAATCAGTTCCTTTTTCAATTATTTTCTAGTCATGTTTAGACGATGAAACCGACACCTGAGTGACATCGCTCTCTTAAAATTAAAATTAAAAAATGCAGCTTGAAAGAATGGGCGCACATTGTACGCCAGTGTACCCTATGCGCCAGATTTTACGGTACATTATGTTTGTATAGAAATATTTGTGAAAATAAAAATTAAAGTATTTTACATTTACAACATGCATGTGAAAAAATAAAGAAGTAAAATAAGATGGAAAGCAAGGAAATGTGTAATAATACAATTAATACAAGACAACAGGAAAAATATTTTAATATCATTTTTTATTAAATTATACTTTATAAATACACTTTGAGATTATTAAATAACAAAATGGTACATATAAAACTCTGTATTATTCACAGTTCAAAACAAAATACCCTTTTGCATTCATCCAAGAAAACTTCCAATAATGTTAAGGGTATCAAGGAAAACATTAAAAATGAGTTTCTTTAAATCCATTGATTTTAAAAACAACTCCTCTTTCCGCAAGATCTCTAATTATTCTTGCAATATTTTTAGCATCATCTAAAAAAATATACAGATCTAACATTAATTGTATGCTTCAATTTCATACCTACATTAAATTTCATTTTTATTCATCATTATTTAAATATATCATTTTAGTTTTGAGAATTTTTAAAAAAAGACTAAAACTTTAAAACTGAAAAACTATTTTCAAACAAACAAAATTTTAAAAATTCTTGTTAAACAAGATTTTTTGTAGAAAAAAAAAAAGAAAATATGATCATACTTTTTAAACATAGTTGAAAAATGTTAATCATATGAATTTTAATAATGAAAGAAAATTTAAGACTTCAGAAAATCATAAATTGAAACTTTTGTGCACTACACAGAAGAACTTCTGACATGAATATGATTCAATATTGGAAACATCATAATTTCTAGAATACATAAGGTCCAACACAATCATATTATCCAATTAATTTTGTGTAATTTATAACAGAGTGAAAGTTACATTAATGTCAGTGGCATAGCTACCAACGGGCTAGGTGGTGTCGTGCATGGGTGCCATCGGACCCTGACCATCTAGTAAACCAAATTTGCAGTTGATATTATTTTCAATCTTTTCATTTTTCTATAAACTGTTACTTGAAAATAAACTTCAAGTTCCATGAAAAATCTTACAATGTTTCCTTATTACATTCTTTTAAAAACAATCTACACATTTCGCAATCTAACGTATCTGCAATACACTGATGTAATTTTTCTCCCTCTGCTCTTTTGCAGAGTTTTTTAAATAATTATAATATTACAATGTATTTTTTTGTTCATGCATATTTTTTGGATAATTTCCTGTCTATCTTGGTGGACCATTTTGCATCTCTAAGCCCTCTGTCAGATGAGTTCAATTCTCCTAAATAAATAAATATAGCTAGAGATTCCCTAACAATGTTTTGTAGCATAGAATTACATTTTTCCATTTCTCCTTCCTTTTAACGTCAGTAAGAACTCCAGCACATATGAATTGTATTGGATAAATTATAAAACTAAAATTATGGATAAAACAAGTAATATAAAAAAAATTAAGTCAATTCCTACTTAGATCAACAAAGAAAAATTTTATTTTAGCTACTTTTCATTAAATAGTTACAATTAACATAAATATGTATATACATAAGACAAAATCACATATAAGTGGTCATTAATTTTTATTAATTATCATTAAAGTATTGCATTGTCATCCAAAACATTTGTGTCTATAAAATTTCAGTTCAACTGAATGCTTTAAAACACGAGAAAAAAACTTTTCAAGTTTTGACACAAGTCGCCAAACGGGTCGCTAAGTCGCCAGACATGATGCCAATGTGGCTGTATTTGTAATTCTTTAGATAATTAGTTTTAATCAATTAATTTTTATTACATAGTTAAATTATTGTATTGTCATCCAAAATAATCATGTATATAATATTTCAGCTCAATGAACTAAATTCATATGACATCATAGTCACATGATAACTGAGCCACGTGTTTTCGGCCGATCAGTTCATAAATTAATGCGACGTCATTATATCATAAATATAATCACCAGCCAATTAGTTCATGTGCTTCACTGTTGCCAACTTTTGCTTTTTGCGGGAACTTTCTTTTAGAAAGTACATATTTGTCAACGATATAATAATGCACATAGTTAAACAAATGCACTTAATTTAAAAGTATTCGTATAATGTAGGTATTTTTTTAAAAATTTTGAAAACTGTTTGAAGGATTTTAACACGTGAACTCTTTACCCAATCATCAAATTTTAAATGTTATCTAAACTTTACAAGTTAAACAACTAGTATATCAATTTTTAATCAATGGGAAACACGTGATTACCGTTATCATGTGACCATCATGAATTTAGTCCATTGAGCGCTTTAAAATGTATTTTATTGACAATTGAAAATTCCACCAAGATAAATAAATAAATATATAGAGAGTGAGAGCTAATAGTAGGAATTGAAAAAAAAAGAAACCCAGTGGTGCGTTTAAGCGCAAACAAAAGCCAAAATGAGAAGAAAGTATAAATAAAAATTGTAGCTTTGTAAATTTAAAATATTCTTATCCTTTTACATTTTACTTGATAAAATCCAACCAAGCTAAGGCCCTCATTTTTTGCACCAGGGCCCTTGGATACCTAGTTATGCATGCCACTGATTAACATCACACTATAAAGCAACATGAGGGCTATAGGCAACAGACCTTGTAACTTAGAATCTTTATCACAAGTGATGAGGACACTTTAATACAGTTCTACAATTCATATGTGATGGAGTACTTACTGACGTTAATTTTAATATAATATATTAACAATTCAAACACTAATATCAAACTCAAATTTACAAACAAGTACATATAGAAAATACAGATTTTTAAAATTTTAAAACTAATTATTTCATTTAGGACTTAAGTTTATTTTTTTTTAATATATTCCTTGCATTCAAATTATTTTAAGATATATGCATATTACCTTTTAAACCTTTTATCTACCGACGACACTTATAAGTACCACTCACTTTAAAGTTACATAGAATAACTATTTTTACAAATATTTTGACGATACTTAGCAGGAATTTTCTTTGAAATCTATTTGTCCAAGATATATGGCAGCACGAGTTCTATGATGAGTATTTTAGTGGGGAAGGCAAATAGTTTTATAGCAGAAATTGCGTTTTCAGCGGATTGGGAAGATTATCATTTCTGTCCCGAAAAAATAGTTAATGTCAAAATTTAAGTGTCTTATTTTTTTGGTATGTTAATGAAGACCTTAGAAAACGATTTGACTATTTTAAGTGAACAGTGTGTATATAATTAATTTTACAGTTGAATGTCTTAAATTAATTAGCTCTAACGGATTAAATTCCACAAAGTTGAGTATTTTGTTTATGTATATCCCTTAATTTTCAATGTAGTAATTCAAAAAAAATATTGCATAAAAAAATTGCAGTAAATCATAATGCAGTAGATAAAGGGTTAAATCACCAAATACTAAAATCTGTAATATGAACACATTTTTATAATTCAAAGTTTTGAATAATTTGAACTTTATTTGGAATACTTTTTAAAATTTTAACTAAAAAGTTTTACTAAATTAATAATAATAAATTGAAATTTTCTGAGAACATCATGGTAAAAATAATCCATGAAACTTTCCAGATTATGTTCATTATTTTAATGATATTTTTAATTAGAGAACTGAATGATGACACTTTTCCTTACTGAGAATCTTGGATATAAGACATGGACATTCTAAATTTTGGTCTTTTTAGATAAACTTAAATAAGGTTCTATCCATTCTCCATTGTCTCTTAATGTGTTGATCTATTGATCTTCACTTAAGGTATATATACGTAGTAGATAGTTTATTTAATTGAAAAATAAATACATATATTGTGATATGTATATTTATAATTGGAGTTATACATAATATGTAAAATAAAGCTGGTGATTTAAATTTTTAACTGCGGCAAGAACTTTCAAAATATTTTTTTTCTTTTTAAGAATTCTAAATTTTTGATAATGTAAATTTTTTCCCAGCTTTAAATCATCCGAGTTTGAGTGTATAATAAAATGAATAATTATACTCACCAATGCCTGAATGAAGATCACCCTCAGGTTTTAATTCACAATACTCCAACATTTTGGAAATATTATCTGGCCAGGTATATGGATGAATGTCAGTAAAACTCTGAAAGTAAGTATCATAATTTTTAACAATGATTTTGTTTCAAAAAATTTTAAATTACATAAATACCTTTAAAAACTTCTTTAACAGTACTGTATAATACAACAATCTCTTTTCTTTTTGTTTCAGTTTTAACTGAATAAATGTTTAACAGTATTTTTTTTTCAATCTAATAACAATTATGATGGTATATTTCATCTTTGAATCACAAAAGGCTAATGTTAATAAATTGTATTGATTTATTAGCATCATTAACAGCAATTATACTACAATTTAGTCAATATATTATTAAATACCCAATCTCAGTTTTTAATGTACCATATTTATTTGAATCTAAGCTACCCCATTAACTGTAAGTTGCACCCTAAATTCTCAACATGTTTTTGTGAAAAAATGAAAAATAGTGTAAAATGGTTTATTGATAATCCGATATTTATGAAATTAAAAAATAATAATTTAATGACAAGTTAATAATTAATTCATTTTACCAGTATTAAGAACTCTTAAATACATAAATGAACCTGTAATTATTCTAATCGTCAGTATCATGTTCACTTTCCCCACACCTCCAACGAATTTTTCCATCTTTGATTCTAAATCACCCCCGATTTTCGGAAGTATTACCAGTGGGAAAAAAGTGCAGCTTAGATCCAAATAAACACAGTATATCCATTAAAAATAAAGTGCCAAAATTTAAAATGGCAATCTAAGTTTCTACTTAATTCTATCTTTAAGTTATATATGAAATCAGTCTTCTTTTTACCACAGAATTGAAACTGTTACACTTGCAAAACTTCATAAAATATCATAAAAATTGTCTAGAAGTACTTTTAAGAATGGATGCATTATCATCTAGGGTGATATGCTGATATTTTGAGTTTCATAAAAAAGAAACTATTAACATACTTTTTAAATTCAAAATTAATATTTCTATGAATTGTTCAAAAAATTTCAGTTATTTTTCAACAAACTCAAACTCAGTGGCACAACAGCCCATGAGGGCCATCCCAGTATACATGACCATTGGGTGCTGAGGTGCAAGATCAGATGGTCAGTCTGAAGTGAAACTCAGAAGAATGTTTTAAACCCCAAGCAAGCTTGGTACTCATTTTCGACCCACTGAATGGATGAAAGGCTGAGTAAATCTTGCCCAGCCCGGGAACAGAACCCGGACCTGTGGTGTGGAAGCGTGATACACTACCACTTGACCACTGGGCCTTATTTTCCAACAAGATAAATAAATATGATTACAATGGTAGAGGATTATTAGAGTGATGGAGGTGTAATGTAGAAGCCACAATAATAATAATAGCCACACACCCTTGCATGGATGACAAAGGCTTCCTGACTGCTATGAAGTATAGAAAGAACACTTTCCCTTTGTCTGACTTTTTGGGGACTCGGTTCATCTGGGTTCCTATTAATGGATGCCAACTCTTGTCTACATCAAACCCAGTAGGTTCATTATTATCTGGAAAGTGAAGATATTTATCACATTGAATGAAAGATTGGATTTTCTAGACTTTATAGAGCATGTCTGGGAAGGTCTTGGGAGAACTGCCTCTCATCATCCCTCTCTGGAAACCATCTTGAAACTAAAAACTATCTAGCTGCAGGAGTGGGTTTGACTGCCACAACTACCTCCTGTCCAGCATGCTATGATGCTGTGCAACCTGTTTGGCTGCAAGAGGAGACCGTAACCCATATTAAACAATTTTAGTTCCAATATCACAGTGTGGATTTAGGACATTCCTCCACTATGAGTTTTGCTGAAAATCCTGTATTATGCATAAAATGACTTTTAAACAGTACATCTTTTTCTCAGTTATAAACGTGTATTCACATAAAAATTCCTCAAAATCTGTCAATAATTTTTCAGAAATCTCCAAATACTGAATTTTTTATACTGAAAATAACTACCAATTTTTAGTTTTTCTCAGGATATTTGATTTTGTACATGAATTAATCAAACAAATTAAATATTTTACAAAAAAAAAATATTCACTTTATGAAGCAAAAATATTTTAAAAAGAGAAAAATATAAGAATTGTTTGAAATTAACATTGTGCTTTCAATTCACAAAAAATACTGAGATAGGAGATTTAATAAACATGAATACTTTGATGAATAGCATTTTCAATTTCCTCTGAAGCAAGGCAAGTTATTTTTGTAAAAATTTAAAGAGATATCGAAAATTATTAGCAATTTGCATTTTAAAAATAGGTTCTAAACAATTTTTTGTTGATTTGTTCATTTTAATTATCTATGAATACCATCCTCAGAAAATGAAAAACATGCATATCTAGATGATATACAATAAAAGGGATTTATAAATTTTTTAACATATGTATTCATAACACATTTTTCTATGCAATATATCACCAAAATTATTTTAGTGCAAATGATTGTTGTTTCCAAGCATTAAAATAATTCTCAGTACTTTGTACAAAATAAATACTGTTTTCAATATATTCTGGGGGTTTTTTTCCTATGAAATTCTTCATTCTCATTCATGGAAATTTATATCTATATACATTATCACAAATTATGATCTGATCTGAAAATCATAAAGTATCTTGAAAAGGCTATTTAGTGACTCAGAAATTTAACTTACTCTTTTGACACATATCCATTCTTTCATGTATGCTGGAACCTCAATTTCAGATACTCTACACTGCAATGGGAAACTGAAAAAAAAAGAAGATACTTATCATGGTGTAAAGCATTTATGCTTTAAAATAGATATGCAGAAAAAATATGTTATTGATTCAGAGTTTCAAAGATATCCAAATGGTTAATGAATTAAATATATGAAATCAGAAATATATATAAAGAAGGATTCTACATATAATGAATGGATAGAGAAGACTACTACTTAAAAATAAAATTTAATGTAGATCATTCTCAAATATTTACCGTATGATGAAATTTTGAAACAAACAGTATAAATTAATGCAATTTTTGCATAATTGATTTAATGCTTAACAATTTTATCATTATACACAAACTGTTCACTTTGTGAATGTATTTTTGGTACTTACATATTAGCTTCACTGCAGCAAAATTGGCACCATGTGAATCGCACCTTGATATCAAAACAACAAAGATTCAAACTTGTTTTATATGAAAAAAATACCAATCAGTCAAATTTTGGTGGAAAATGACATGATTCACATGGCACCAATTTGGCTAATATGTAAATACCATATTTTTCAAGCAAAATTAAAAATAATAAAAACAAAAATCAATCATAGAATAGCAAATTCTAATACTTTTAGCAATATTTTTTACATATCTGTATTCTGCTTATATAATACAGATAAGCTCATTCTGGATCATTTTTTTAGCATAAAAAAATTCTGCTTAATTCCAAATTTTCCCAATCAACAGGAAAATTCAATTGATATGAGTGCAAAATTTTAGTTACAGAATTCTTAAAAGTTAATGTGCTTTATTTTTCAATCCATGTAAAAAAAAAATCCATAAAAATCTAATTTTTTGTTAATTGAATAAGAATATAAAATACAATAATACATAAATCAATAAATCAAAAATGCTTAATTTGAATTAATATATCGTAAAAAATGTTATATAATAGCAATTACATTTTTTAAGTAAATTTTTTCTGCACATGAAAATACTAGTTTTATCGTAAGATGTGAGAAAATCTGTTCCAGATTCCATGATTTATTTTGAATTAAGGGTTACAAATGATTTAAAAGAAAATCCTAAGAAAGAAAAATGGCAAGAAATAAGCAATAAATGCAAGCTTTGAAAAATGAATTAAAGAAGGTTTAAAAATGTACAATTTATTAAAATGTTATTTAACGAACAAAAAAATGTTGCAATAAAAGAAGTATGATTTTTCATTTATCAAACTCGTTATTTCTTACATTTCAATTTTTAATAATAGAATTCCACCCCACCCCACTCCCAGTTTTTATAAAGATTTTTATTATCAAGTATCAGACAATAATATATTGTAAAAGTTGAGGATTCATTCAAAAATTCAAATATACACGGAAATGTGTTACTTCTTTTTAATGGTTATATTCCAAATGTTTCTTGAACTAGTATTTTTAAAAAAAGTGAAAACAACCAATTATTTTTATCAAATATTTAATGTTCCCAAAAAAAAAAGGTTTTAATGAATGTTTTATACAACATGGTAAATATTCATTTTTCTAAAGTTCATTAATTAGGCACCATATCTTTGATTTACAACCACTATTTTTTTGCATATGTAGGTAGACAGTATTTCATTTTTTACTATTATTACATTATGTAGTTTCAAATGGTTATTTGGTTAGGCGCTGGTCTTATGCAACCAAGTTGGCAGACTTGACCCTGGCCCAAGTGGGTGGATTTACATGATGCAAAAAAATCAACAGTGTCCATGTCGTATGATCATGCAGCATGTTAAAGATTCCTAAAGTGCCTGTTTGGATTGGATACTCTCAGCAAAATTAAATTCTTAGCACAATATTGCATCAGAGCTCAGTTACATCCCCCTGGAGAGAAAACTGGGCATCAAAATTACATTGTAGCAATTGGTATCCACATATATGGTGCCACACTAAAAAGTGATACCAGCTCCCTAAGAATGTTCTAGGTTTATAATGGTAATTACGAATCCGCAGCGCCGTTTGGAAGAAAAAAATTCAAGTGGTACTTTTGCTTACATATAGTATGTACGACAAGAGCACAAATAAAATTTTCACACTATACACAGTAAATATATGTGCACAAATTGATTTTTTTTTCTGTACAATTTTTAATAGATGTTAATAAAAAAAATTGTTTAGAAATATAAATCTAGCTTAGAATCCGTTAATTGGAAAGAAACTCTATTATAAGTTAAGGAGACCTTGTATAAATGTAAATGTATGTACATTTGTGTCATTGGCATAAAATAAATGTGTATTTAGATTGATCTTTAACTCAATAGCTATTTCTCTGACTAATTACATGAATTCAGATAAATAATTGAAAATAGGGAAGAAAAAGTCTTACAAATAGTTTAAATCAGGATCACTGCATGTAACAAAAGCAAAATTGACTCCAGGTTTTAAAATATGTTCTTTTTCAAGCCATTGTAAGAAATTCTGAAATAAAAGTTAAAACATTCAATGGCCTTCATTGGGTATAGCAACATATATAGAGAACATGAAAGAATGAAATAAATTCATAAATTACAGGAAAAAATGTGAAGTAACACTTTAATTTTTTAAATTTGAAGAAATAAATTAGTAATTAAGCAGATAAAATTTCCAAAAATTATTCATGATGTTTGGCAAAAGTTTTAATTTAAATATAATATATATTTTTAAAAAATAGCACTTCAAAGCTTAATAACACAACATGGATTTTGATTTATCTTTAAAAAATAATCAGTTATAACCTTTTCCATTACCACAGTAATAAAATTTTAAAAAATTACAAAAAATAATGAAATTTTTGAGTAGAAATTCCCCCAAAAAAATTACTTTGTAAATTAACAATAAAAATGGCAACCTTTACACACAAAAGGGAAAATCATATAATCAACATTAGGTTTTCTTTACAATGAGTATGCTCTGGCTTGACCAAATAAAAACAAATAAAGGACTTTACCAAATATTAGTTAATAAAAAACATTTTCTTGAAATACCACATATATTCAAACATTCCCAAATTAAGATATTCATTTTAAAATTCAAAAGAATATAAATTAAACAATATGAACAAGACTATTTTATTTTAATTAAAAAATAAAAAATTATTATGTACTGTAATAATACACTCTGGAGTAAATTTATCAATTGTATATTAATCAAGTCCACAACTGAGAACATTTACTGAGCAAGTATTTGTCATTGTTCAATAAATGTTTTTCAAGTTTTCAAAGAATGTTGCTCTTTATTAGTGATTTTGACACAAAAAGAACTTGGTACATAAAATTTTATTAAGTTGAAATGTATTAATGTTTCACTAGTGTTAGTCAAAAATTTTGGCAATGATACTGCAATTCTGAAAGAAATACAGACAACTGAGTAAAATACAAATAATTATATGGATGGATATAAAAACAGGCATTTGTATATTAGTGACAACTTTTTCATATGCAAGGAATGAGAATTTACAAAAAAAAAAAGACAATTTATAACATATATGCATGTTGTACAGCCACATTTTAAATTTTCTTCGCTTTTTTATTTACCTTTTTAAAAACATTAGGCTATTAAGAAGAGTTCTTTCTAAATACAGTCGAGTATTCAGAAGATATTATATACTCCTCTGTTTCATTTTTTTCAAAAATGTCACTGCTATACCATCAGGAACTGTAAGAACACTTCCTCCATTTCAGATATTTTGCCAAAAAAACCAATATGGTTATTAGAATTTGACATATTTTTCAACTTCAGCCTGACTTAATGTCATTCAATAAGCCATAAATAATTAAGAAGCAAACTTAAGAGATGCTTACAAATGAATTAAGTTATAATTATGCAATTGTTTCATGTCTAAATAGAATTGCATTATTATTTAAACAATTTCAATAATTAATAGAAATTGATTTAAAGTGAAAAGTTCAAAAATGAAATACAAATAATTTTGCATCATATATAAAATATTTTAATAATACCTGATAAACTTCTTTAAACTCAGGTTCATCATCAACCATCCCTTGAATGATGCCAGTCAACTAAATGAAGATTTTCAATTACGCAAACATTAAACAAAAAACTTTCACAAAAAATTGAAAACAATTACCAAATAAATAGCGCAAAAACAGTATTTTAAAAAACTATAATAAAAATTTTAAAGTTTGGATTGTACTTTAAAATAAATTTTAAACAATTATAATGAAAAATATTTATTGAAGTATCATATACCCATTTTTTAAAAAATCTCCAAGAAGAAAATTTTAGATAAAAAGAGTATTAATATGAAATAATCTGATGTAATAAAGAAAACCAGCTGTTAATTGAAACCTCACCCTTCTAAAAAGGTATGGGTCTCATACAGGATTTTTAAAAATTTACAGTAACTCCTTACTTGCCATGGGCATACATACACACCTTGACGTATATACAACTATACGTACTACCCTTTCCATATGTACTGTAAAATTCAGTGTATAATGCATACTTTTAAGAGAAAAATAAGATCAAAATTTACAGGTGTGCATTATATGCTGGGTATAAAAATTAGAGCTTTAAAAATAAAAAAGAAAGAGATGAGCATAAAAAAATTAGACCTCTACATGTTTCGAAATACTGTTCACTTAAAAGTGACATTCTTAATTATCTTAAAAGGTTGTAGTTTTAAAAGTATACTATTTTCACAAAAGCTTAAGAAAATAACTCAAATAAATCACTTCAAATCATAACAGCATTGCATACGTACATTTCAGTTTTTCTTCATAAAAACGGGGTGCACGTTAAACGGTGAATATACTTAAAAATTAAAAATTGCAGCTTGAAAGTATGGGTACATGTTATATGCCAAATTTTACAGTACATACCTTTCCAAATTACAAGCCTTTGCATTGCACTATTATCTGGTATTCCGAAGGTTTTGGAATGCTACACAATGACCTTGACAGAATTTACTCATTTGTGCCTTTACTTTTCCCTTAATAAACCACATAATTCAAACATGCCTGAGTGAAAAACGGTGGTACTGGGGAGAGAATCATTTAACTTTTCCTTGACAGTTAAAGGGTCAATTTTACAAGTTAGAAAGAATTTTGAAATCAACCAGAACATTAAATCCCTTTGGAACCTTTTATGTTAAGGAGATGATTTTAGGTTTCAAATACAATCTTGCATAAACATGTTATATTTTTGACCATTAAAATTACATTTTCTATATTAATTTTTCTTTAGTGAATTTAAATATTTAAGCATTCAGTTAGTTGTTCATCCACAAAATGTCCTTTTTCACAGATTTTCTATCAATATATAAAAATTGCTGTCTGCCTCATAATTATTTTCTGCAAAAAGAATCCTTTCTCAAAATTTTAAGTACACGATCTGTTGATCAGATATTAAATACACACATATAAACAAAAAATTTGAATACTATATAACTGATTAACTTACTTCAATGCAAAAATTGGTCAGAACTGGATTCAAAACTGGTCTTACATAAGAATGAAAGATTGATTCTGTTTCAAATGTTTGTGCATTGACTTTTAATACAGGAAATTCAATTATCTCCTAGAAAGGAAAAAACAAGTTACATTAAAATTGTTTAAGAAACATTTTTCTTTAAGGTACTTACGTATCACTGCAATCATGCTAAATTTCAAAATAACCAAATTGGCAGTCCCAATTTCGTATGCGTCATAGACACTGAATTGGCAATCATGTGCATTGTTTCATATTTCTCCACTTGCCCCCATTCTAAGCAATTCTTACCCCCATGCTCATTGATATGGAAAGCTCGAGCACTAAAATGCAAACCTGGGATTTACCAAATTCATAAATAATTATTACATAATTATATATAATAAAAAATAAAAAATTTTAATAATTAAAAAAGTATAAAAATTCATTACTCTTTTATTGATTATTATTTATAATTACTTATTTTTCACATAGTACTTTTTGACTATGCATATATGGCAGATATACTATTCAAATAGTATATTCCTCTGTGCATTCCATTTTTAGAATCCGTGCGGCTTTATTCTATGTTGTCAATACAGTTGCTATAGTATGTCAGTATCATCAATATGATTGCGATTGTATGTTAACTTCACCAATATAGTTGCAATAGTATATAAATGTCACCAATAGGATTGCGATAGTTCATAAGTACCTAATTTAATGATACAATGACATGAATGAAAAACTATAAATAAGCTTATCAATCTTGAAAAAAGAGCAAAAAATAAATCACACCAACCAGTGGCCGATTCTGCACTTTAGCCAACTATTTTACAAGAGACTATGGGAAAAAAAACAATCATAAATCTCTAACATACATATTTATGGCATCAGTGTATTTTTTTCCCCTAAATTAAGCAATTACATCTAAGAACTTTTTTTTAAAAAAAAATTTTACTATATTGTAATTTTTATTTTTCACCCATTTTGTCCCAAAATTATTTTAAATAAAATGGTAATAATATTGCCACAATAACTTAATATCTACTACTCAACTGTTATCATGACAACAGCTATATTTCTAACCAGTAAAAAAAAATCAACATTTAACAACATTCTAGAACTAATTCAATAGTCTAAGTTCAAAAACTTAAAAATGCTCAAAGTTCTCTTTCTGCTAAGAATCAATTTTACTGAAAAAATTACAAACAAAGGTTTTTATTTAACTCGAAATATATTTGCAATTTCCTTAAATTGCATAAAACCAAAACAAGTTAAATTAACTTAAGACCACATAAAAAAACTTTTACAAAAATTAAAAATTGGTTGTAAATAAGTCTTTTATTTAAACTTAAATTAATTTTATTTTATTGAAAAATAAAATGATTAGTTTTACAATTTATAAGCATTATCACAATCTGATAATGATTTACCTTGCTTAAAAATTGGTACCTAGTCACTTTCATGATCAGAAAAGACTGCCTCGTGAAAAAATTTCATCCTCACTTTGAGAAGCTTTTTTTACGATATAATTAATTAAGTTTTGTGATAATGATTCTCTTAATTCTTATATAAATCACAATACCCAGATAATGAATTCTGGGCACTTGTGTATTATACCATAAAGCCATTTTACCAAATCAAAAAATGTTGCCAAATGCTGTCATCATTATTATTGCATTCAAACATAAACAATTTCCAATGTTAGCTAGATATTGTAGCATTTGGTGATGCCTTTTGGTTTGACAAAATTGGTTGGTGGTATAGTACACAAGCACCTAATTCTGCAACCTTATGTTGTAAATTAAAAGCTCCAGCAAAACTCATCTGAATTATCATGGTTAAAGATATTAAAACATCTTAACAAACTCCATGTGTCAAAGTAATGATTTCCTTTAATACTGTTAATGTAAAGCTGTTGTATTGTTTATAACACGTTATCTAGCCAAACCTTCTTTCAAAAAGAATTTTAAGTTATTAGTCTTATTTTAACAGCAACAGCGTGAATTAAATTATTAATAAAAAAAATTTATATACCTTTAACTATTAAAAACTAATTTTCTTATTCAAGACGAATTGATATGTTTTAATATAACACTTTTTAAAACTTGCAATTATCCCTTGATCCAAAGAAAAACTGTTGTATGGGTCATAAAAAACATCACTTGAAATTCAAAGACCTACAGCAGTTGATCAAACGCGTTGTCAATAAAAAAAATTTCAAAATCAAGAGATTTTCTTTCAATATAAACTTCCACTTCTTGTCAAAGTAATTGTTTTGAATCCTTCTGTTAAAACAGACATTGTAACCCAGGCTTTTAGGCTCACAATGAGTGCATTAGATTGTCGAAATCTGTCTTTTGGAGAACATGATTCAAGAGACTGATCTGGATTATCTTCTTTAGAAACTAAGTCTTAAACTTCAGACATTTTACTCAAAAACTCAGGGTTGTGGAGTCAGAATCAGAGTCAGACAAATTTTTGGGGAAAAGGAGTTGAAACTGGAGTCCCTAAAAATATGTCAACTCCTATTTTTGTTGAAGTTTGAAATGAAATCACATTTTTTCTACTAATTGCCCCAATAGCAATCATTCAAACATCACAACAAAATATAAACCAATCATTCATAGTATTGTCATTTATATACAATTCATGGCGATTCACAGAAGCAAAATTTGTACCATGCGAATCACACATGATACCAAAACAAGAAAAAAGTTCTTGCCAGTCTTATTTGAAAAAGAAACAGTCAGATTTTAGCAGAAAATGGCATAATTGCTTAGCATAAATTTGGCAGTAGTGACATAAATACAAAAGTACCCAATTCATTTATAATAAACATATAATGAACCTTTCAAATCAATATCTAGTAACTAATAAAATTTCACACATACTCAAATTACTCACACTAAGCTATGTACCTCTTATGCTTTTGATCACATCATGCTGATTATTGCTTCCTCACAAATCACAACTCTAAAGATATCTATCAAATTTTTTCTTTCTCTCAATTTTTTGCAATTTTCCCATTTTGAACATCCATAATTTCCAGCAATCAGACTTTTCATACACCATTTAATCGATTCCTTCTGCCCCCTTGCTTCAAAATTATTAAAAAAAGAAACTTAATCCTTACACTCTATTTATTTTGTTCAGCCTTCCAGAACTCACAAGCAAAAAAGTAATCAAAAAAAGTAAAATGCCTGAATTACCACTAAAGTATAATGTTAAAAGAGATAAAACAATCGGACACTTGTTTTGTGCAAAGAAAAGGTTACTAGCTTATATCAATAGCTTAATTTGACAGCAGGAATAAACCTGCACCAAGCACAGCACTAAAATAGGATCCAACTAGTGACATTTTTTTACCTGGCAAATATGCCTACAAGTTAATACACACATGCTAGAAGCATTACAATACATAAAATACTGCATTTTATGCATTATTGTTCAAAGTTCATAAATATATATGGGACTTACCTATTATTGTAACAATCAAGTTCATAAATATATATGGGACTTACCTATTATTGTAACAATCAAGTTCATAAATATATATGGGAATTACCTATTATTATAACAATCGCCAACTCTATTAATAACTTGCCAAGTTGGCAATCCCGATTTCCTATGTGTTGTACACAATGAACTGGAAACCATGTGCTTCGTTTATATAATGTCAACAATAGGTTGTGATAGTACGTAAGTACCATACATATAAAAACTATGTATCAACAGTGGTGTAGCTACCAATGGGCAATGCAGCGCTGTACATCAGGGCCCTCAAACCCTGACACCCCATAAAGTCAAACTTGCGATAATTTCTCTCACATTTAAGATATAAATATAAAAAGTTGCAACAGAACTGTAATCAGGGTAACTCAGTTGAAAGCAATTTCTAACTTGAGGGGAATTCACCTAAATTCTTTCCTTTGCTTGTATTTTGTTGCGAACTTTGCTTATTGAAAAGTTTATACTATTTTACAATTTTTTTTCATTTTTCTGTTATTTGAAAATCAAGTTCCATGAAAAACCTGCACAGGAAGCTATTTCTTCTTGGTCATTTTATTTTTA